>JAHHZJ010003277.1:0-27513 GCA_021437245.1 Aegilops speltoides
TTTGCTTGTGAAATTCATCGATGAACTTGATATCATATTCTTGGTGATGAAGCATATGAGTTGTAAGGTACACTAATTCATCTGCGGGATGATCAACCCAAAACTCTTGAATGGGTCCTCGATAGTGGATGTACGAATCACATATTTGTGACAAGAATCTATTGATGGATGCTCCTTTAACACCATCACCTCTGAAGCATCTCATCTTTCTTTGACAAAGGCAAAAGAAGTCGGTATTGGGTCTTGGTAAGGTTGCAATCTCTAAGGATAAACACATGGACAAAGTCATGCTTGTTGAGTCCTTAGGATACAATCTCATGTCGATCTCAATGCTTTGTGATCTTGATATAGTTCTTCTGTCTTTGGCAAATATCATTTGTTGTGATTATGGGCTGACAATTCCAAAGTCTTGAAGGCTTTAGGAGATGAGATCTGTATATTGTTGATTTCTCTCTGGGACCACAACCAGCCGTGTGTTTACTTGCAAAAGCTTGAGAGAAGGCTGGCTATGGCATCGGCGACTTGGTCATGCGGGCATGAGGAATTTACTGCAGCTTGCCAGAAGAAGCATGTCATTGGCATTGAGAATGTCAAATTCCTCAAGGATCACTTATCACGAACTGTGAAATTTGGGAAAATGACCAAGGCCAAGCATCCGCGAAGACTATCATGACCACTACCCGTCCATTGAATTGCTCCACATGGACCTCTTGGGACCTAATCATTACTCGGCGGTCACTAATGATGCATCCCTATATGGTTTTGTCATTGTCGATGATTATTCTCGATATACATGGGTACACATTGTTGCTTACAAACATGAAGTGCGAAGTCTTCAAGCGATTTTCCTCGAGGGCTTCAACCAACTTTGGTGTGAAGATCAAGCATATCGAAGTGACAATGGGCCGAGTTCAAAATTCTGGTCTTGATGCCTATCTTGATGAACTTGGTATTACTCATGAGTTATCGCTCCCTATACTCCTCGGCAAAATGGCGTCGTGGGCGCAAAAGCAGAACTCTCGTTGAGATGGCTGCGCACTATGCTTGATGAATACAAAGCGCCTCGGCGTTTTGGATTGATACAATTGATCTGCGTGCCACATCATCAACGAGTATATCTTCACAAATTCTTCAAGAAGGCGCCTATGAACTCCTCGCGACAAAGAAACAATGTGAGTTATTTCAAAGTCTTGATTGCTAAATGTTGGATTAGAGATCCTCACCACAACTCTAAATTTGCAGAAAGCACATGAAGGTTTATGCTTGGTTACGGAAAGGACTCGCACACCTCTGAGTCTTCAACATTGTTCTTCACAAGATTGTTGACCTTTGTAGATGTGCGGTTCGATGAAACTAATGGCTGCAAAGAGAGCACCTACATACATGTTAGATGAACCAGCACCTAAGGATGCTATCAAGCTCAAAACATGAGGATGTCATTCCTCTTGAAGAATCTGTTTGAAGAATTCATTCTGTTCATGAAGAGCGTCGGTGATGCTGAAGAACATGATGAGGAAAATGGTCTTGAAGAAAATCTGATCAAATTCCTCGGCGACAACCAGCTCATCCTCGCGTTGCAAAAGAAGTGCAAGTGAGAAGATCATCGATGACATTAGCGCACGGGTCTCTCTGCGCTCAAAAGCTTCACATTTAGCTAACTTTTGTGGGCACTATGCTTTTGTCTCTATCCACGAGCCCACTAAGGTAGATGAAGCATTTACGGGCAGGGTGGATTCAAGCTATGCAAGAAGAATTACATCGATTCGAGCTTAACAATGTGCAGAATTGGTGATCGCGGATCCTCATAAGCATAATATCATTGGCGAAAAGTGGATCTACCGCAACAAGCAAGATGAAAATGGCCTTGTGGTGAGGAATAAAGGCCGCGACTAGTAGCTCAAGGCTACACGAGGTTGAAGGAATTGATTTGATGAAACTTTTACTGTTGCTAGACTTGAGGCTATTACGCATAATACTTGCTTCGCTAACCATCATGATATCACCTTATATCAAATGGATGTGAAAAGTGCATTCCTCAATGGTAAGCTTGAGGAAGAAGTATATGTTGCTCAACCCCGGTTTTGAAGATCCAAGAATCCTAACAAAGTCTTGGACTCAATAAGGCCCTCTATGGCCTCAAGCAAGCCCTCGGCGTGGTATGATACATTGAAGGAATTCTTCGTGAAGAATGGCTTCACACCGTTCACTCGACCCTACTCTCTTTACTAAATCTTATGATGGTGAGCTGTTTGTGTGCCAAATATATGTTGATGATATTATCTTTGGCTGTCTTGACCAACGTTATAGTGATGAATTTGCCTATATGATGAGTGAAGAATATCAAATGTCTATGATGGGAGAATTGAAATTCTTCTTAGGTCTTCAAATCCGTCGGTGACACAATGGCATATTCATATCTCGGAGAAATACCTCAAAAGATGTCTTGAGGAAATTAGGCATGCAAGATTGCAAAGCGTCAAAATTCCTATGCCCACAAATGGCCATCTATGCCTTGATGAAAATGGTATTGACTTGATCACAAGGTATACCGCTCCATGATTGGTTCTTTATTGTACTTATGTGCATCTAGGCGGATATAATGCTTAGTGTTTGCATGTGTGCCCGATTTCAAGCTGCTTAGAAGGAATCACACCATAAAATTGTGAAGCATATTCTTGATATCTAGCTCACACACAACACTAGGATTATGGTACCCCAAGGGCTCTGCTTTTGATCTCATTGGATATTACGACTTCGACTATGCTAGTGATCGTGTGGACATAAGTCGACATCGGCACTTGTCATTTCCTCGGACGATCTTTGATGCATTGGTCCTCGAAGAAAGCGCTGCGTATCAACATCTCTCTCTTTGAAGCTGAATACATTCTTCTTTGGCTCTTCTTTGTGCTCAAGCTGCTTTGGATGAAGCAAACCCTCAAGGACTATGGCGTCAGCGTGAAGAATGTGCCTCTCCTCTGCGACAATGAGTGCCATCAAGATTGCTCACAACCCGATTCGGCACTTTCGAAGACAAAGCACATTGATTAATCATCATTTTCTTCGTGATCATGTGTTGAAGGCGACATCTCCATCGAGCATGTGAAGGCGAAGAACAGCTAGCTGATATCTTCACTAAGCCCTTGGATGAGAAGAGATTTAGCAAGTTGCGGTGTGAGCTAAATATCTTAGAGTCTTGAATGTTCTTTGAAAAGGACACACATCCTAACACTTATGCAAAATTGATGACTTGATGTGCAACACATGAAGAAAGCGTTTTCTTCAATCAATGAAGAATAACACTCAAAGTGTGAAGAAATTAATGAAGAATTTGATTCTCGAGAACCCTCGACAATTATGCGTGGTGTGCGAAATCATCATTCTTATCTGATTGGATATGCCACCACAAAAGTTGAAAATGTTCAATTTGAGTTTTCCTCGAGTTTTGAAATTCTTGATTTTTCAAATTCTTCAACTTTGCAAAATCTTCACTTTGTTTCCGTTGTTTTCTTCATTGGCTATACATATATATATGAGTTTATGTCTCTCGGCATTCACTTATGGCTATTTCTTCATGTTGCTTTTTCTACTAAGTGAATGTGATGGACCCTTCCCCTCTATGCTAGACTCAACCCAATCTATTCACAAATTCTTCATATGCGTTCTACTTGACACTCGTTCAAAGTCTTCCTTTGTGTCCTTGTCGGTTTGAAGAAATTGCGAGCGAAACTTTAAAACAAATCTTATCCAGATTTTGGTTTTACCGCTCAAACGTCTGCATCCCACGATGCATTATTATAATCACCGATCTTACGATCTCATACACGCACGATATGTGGGTGACACATTTAGCGTGAAGGAGAAAGAGGCGGGGGCATGTTAGTCCCAAAATCTTGAGTGAACAGTTTTTTATCGTGGCTATAAATACCCTCTCCCTTCCTCACTTCATTTACTCCGCTCGGTCTCTCTCTCGCTCGAGCTCCTCAAACCCTAAGCGCGCTTCTCCATCACCGCCGGTGAGGAAGAAGCTTCCTTGCCTCGACCTCGTCGTGCCGTCGTACTTTCGCGCCCGGCTCTTGGAAATCTTCACTCCGCCGGCGTAGTATGTCTCCCTCTGCCAGAGTTAGGCGTGGGAGATCTAACAACGAACTTCACGCTGTTCATCTCGGTTAAATCGTGTTCTTGATTCGGGTAATTAAAAGTTACTTTTATTACTCGCTTTGATTCTCAAACTTTTACGAATATCTTCAAAGGTGTTTTATTCTTCAAATCTTCACATATGAACACCTCACACCTTTGTATGCTCTTGATCCATCTCTGTGGCCTTGGGATAATTAAGCTACAGTAATTCCCCGTTAATGATGCCACGTCACTTTCGGTTATTGTTGCTAATCTCGCGTTAGGATTGAAACCGATTTAAATTCAAAATTCAAAATCAAGCAAACAATAAAAGTTTTCAAATCGAAAACCAAATTTTTGGAGGTGCCAAATAATGCATCGATAATTATGGTGGAGAAACCACACATATAAAATATTTAAATACTATAAAATAAATAAAATAGTAGCAAAAAATAATATTTAAAACACTTTTAAATATTAAATAATTATGAAACTATGTTAGCTTGGGTAGCAAGTTAATGTGGCAGTGGAATATTTGGTAACATCAAATTAGGTGCCATTTTGGTAATTTGCTAAAACAAAAATAAAATAAAAGGAAACTAAAGAAAATAAATAAAAGGAAAAGACAAGCAGAAAACAAAATAAAGAAAAAAACCCCCTCCTGGACCCTAACCCACAGGCGGCCCACCTAACCCACCATTGCCAGCCAGTTCCCCCCTCGCAGGTCTCTCTCCCATACATTCCTCGGTCTCGAGACCAGCTCTGAGGCTCAAATCGTTGCTGACCACCTCGCCAGCCAGCAGCCTTGGTGGATAAACGCCCCTCAAACTCCTCGAGGCCTCCCACCTACCTCCACTCACTCCAGATTCCCCTTGCCCTCTCCGCCCGCTCCTCGCCTCTCCCCTCTTTCCCATCAGCGCTCCAGTGGCAGTGCCCGCCGTTCTCCGTCGTCCCATGGCTACAAGGCGTCCCAAGCACAACAAGCAAGGCACAGGGAGCGCGCCATCCTCCGCTTCACCATCCTCGTTAAATCGGTTTGGAGTCGGGAGGTCGGCTGACGTCGGCATCGCCCTCTTCCCCTTCTCGGTGGTCACAAGCGATCACCGAACCCGAGGCCTTCCTCTGCGCTCCCGTTCACTCGAGGGCCTCCGTGTGCAGCGTCGTAAGCCTCCGCACCCTCCTCCTCCCCTCTGGTTCCTCCTCATGCACCATAGATGGCTCGCGGTGCCGCCGTCGCCATTGCCGCATCGGCCTCGTCCATGACTCATTCGCTCACCGTCCATCTCGAGGCAAATCGTGGCCTCCGTCGAGTTGCGAGGTCCGTAAAACCCTTCGCGCCGTTTGTCAACTAGAACACAGCCCGTAGCATGGTTTCGGAGATGCCGTATTCGGCGCCGCCCGTGAGTCGTCGTTGAGCTCCCTCGGCCACCCCGCGCTTGGGATCACTCTAGATCGGGCAGTGCGATCTACTCGTTGAGCATACCAGCGTGCGGAATGGTGCACTATCTTTGAAATCCGAGCAACTCCGGTGAACTTCCTTGCGAAATAGTCGCTGCGTGATTCGGCGGCGTCACCGGCGTGGCACCGTGGCACCGCTGGGCCTTGTTGGTGGGCAGGGGCCCCACTGACCGATTGACCGAGTCGGCGCTGGTGAGCCGGCTTCATCGCGAGATGTGGGCCCCGCTCGAAAATTAGTTTAATAAACATTTTATAAATAAAGTAATTATAATAGCCTAAACACTCAGCGACATATGGGGCCACATCCTAGTTAGCTTAGTTAGATTAGTTAGATCCTTTGTTAAGCTAACGAGGTGACATGTGGGTCCCCACTGAATCCACCTGTCGGTTTGGTGGTGACCGACCGATTGACTTCTTGACATCACTCGATGTCATGCACTGCGTCATCGAGCCTTTATTACGGATAATGTTGGATTTAAATAAATAATTAAAACCAGAAAATGAGTTAAATCTTTAGAAAATCATATCTTTTAATCCGTAACTCGGATGAAAATACTTTCTACATGAAAGTTGCTCGAGCGACGAGGCGAATCTGGATCGCAGCCCGTTAAATCGCCACATCCTAGCATAGCGAACCGCAACTTTCCCCTCCGGTTCACTAGGTCAGGAAGCTTATGAAACAGGAATACTTTCCGGATGTTTTCTTTCTGCGGTATCACCTACTACGCGTTAGGGCACACCTACACAGCGTATTGCCATATTACGCTTTGTATTGTTTTGATTGCTCTATTATTTATTTGTGTTCCCCCTCCGTTACTTCTTTAAATGAACGCCGAGGCTGTCGGCGACCCCGATTCGACTACGGAGTTGGCGCCCCTCCTACTTGCGAGCAGCCGAGGCAAGCCCCTTGATCACGAGATATCGCCTATTCTTCTCTATCTGCTTGCATTAGAGTAGTGTAGCATATTCTTGTTAAGTTACTCCTATTACATTGCGCCTTTGTCATTGTTGCTACGATCATTGATACCTTACCGCAATCCTAAATGCTTAGTATAGGATGCTAGTTTATCATCATTGGCCCTACACTCTTGTCGATGCCTTGCTATACTATCGGGCGTGATCACTTGGGAGGTGATCACGGGTATATACTATACATACATACTATCTGAGATGGTGACTAAAAGTCGAATTGACTCGTTGAGTACCATAAGTGATTAGATGTGAAATTTGAAAGGACGGTGGCTCCATCCGGTGAGGTGGGCACAGGTTCCCATTGACCCCATTGTTACTTTAATGGCGGGAGCGGCAGGCAGGTTGAGACCACCTAGGAGGCAGGTGGCCTGGCCTGTTCGGCGTTAGCGGATACTTAACTGCAGCAATGAGATCTTGGTATTTGATGCGAGTCCGGCCATTTGGTCTATCTTGCACTAACCATCTCTGGGAGTAGTTATGGGTATCCGCGTCGTGGTATCGGCGAAGCCTTCTTGGCGTCGGTGACGGGATGGCGTAGCGCCCGGATTGGACTGCGTTAGCGCAACTTCGCTGTAATGGAGGTTGCTGGTGCATTTCGGCCGCCCTACATAGCGTCTTGGTGTCTGATGGGCGATGGGCCCGGACCCTAACGGCGCATAGGTTTAGACCGTGGGTTGACCTCTCTGTTGTGCCTAGGTGGGGCTGCGGCGTGTTGATCTTCGAGGCGGGCATGACCCGAGAAAGTGTGTCGGCCAAATGGGATCGGCGTGTTGGGTTATGTGGTGCACCCTGCGGTAAGTTAATCTATTGAATAGCGTGATCTTGGTAACATAGCGACTTGGGTTGTACCTTGACCTTATGACAACTAGAACCGGATACTTAATAAAACACACCATTCCAAGTTCCACAAACAACCGGTGATCGCTTTCCAGAAGCGGCGAGGAGAGATCGCCGGGTAGGATATCTTATCTCGATACTCTTGGAGATGCTACTTGGAGATGCTACTTGGAGGACTTTAATCTACTCTCTTCTACATTGCAAGGCGGAGGCTGCGAGCGTAGTCTTGACGAGGATTAGCTATCCCCTCTTATTACGGCATTCTGCGATTCGGTCCATCGATATGGCCCTTTACATATACCCATGCATATGTAGTGTAGATCCTTGCTTGCAAGTACTTTGGATGAGTACTCACGGTTGCTTTCTCCCCTTCCCCCCCTTTCCTTTCTTTACGGTTGTGCATAAGCAGATCTTTGGAACCAGAGGCAGGCATACCGTCGATGGCGACTACTACTTTGGAGGTGTCTACTACTACGTGCGGTATTGGCAGCGACCGGGAGTAATTAGGAGGATCCGGGCGGGAGGCATGCGCCTCTTCGTCTGTATCGAGTTTGTGCTAGCCTTCTTAAAGGCAAACTTGTTTAACTTATATGCGTACTCGGATATTGTTGCTTCCGCTGACTTCGTCAATGATCGAGCACTTGTATTGAGCCTTGAGGCCCCTGGCTTGTATTATGATGCTTGTATGACTTATTTATGTTTTAGAGTTATGTTGTGATATTTCCGTGAGTCCACGATCTTGATCGTTGCGTTTGCGTGCATGATTAGTGTCTGATTGAATCGAGGCGTCTGAAGATTGATATCGAGCCCATTGCTGTAGGAATCCTCCTTCCACACTCCTTGGCGAAGTCGAGTCTAGGCGTTGCAAAAACTTTTACTAACATGGTTGTGTGTCTTACCAAGACTGCGTCGCCATTGGGTGGTATTAAGATCTTTTATTCCTCGACCTATACTCACGGGACTCGACATCTCTTCTATTCGGGTTAAGCGATTTTATTAACTTTCGGACTCTAGGTTCTCGATAATACTTTCTCCGGAGAGCCCCTTGATCCAGGATGATGTGGCTGCACCAAAAGATTTCGAAGATACTCTCGATTTTCTCTCGAGACCTTGTGCCGTTGCTTTTGCAATTCCTTGACGAAATATCCTATGGATAAATACTTACACTGTCGTGCTTACTTTTTATTCGATCGATCTTTTTATTACAAGATACCACGAGAATATTTTGTGCCCTCTTGCCTTGCGAGTTCTTTACCACTGAATACCCTAAGAAAAATTTCTCGCACTTTCCGGTATCCGCACATCCCAGTTGTTAGGATGTTTCACAAAAGTCTTTGAAATACTATTCGACCTTCCGTAAATCTTGAGCATCCTATTGCTCTTGAAATTCTTGATTGCTTGCATTATGGTTAATCCCATAAGTCTAGTAATCTTGTTGACATCCATTGTCATTGTCATTTTGAGTCCGTTGATTCGATTTGTTGCGAATGCTTGGAATCCTCAAACAGATCCCGAATTCATCCTTCGGCTCGAGCGTCATTTTAATCATGAGCTGGTTCTGCCAATTAAATTGTAAATCGATTGTGCCCTAAGTCTATTGAACTTATCCATCCTTGATCGGGCGTACGCTTACGATCCTTCACTTGTAAATCATAATTCCTTAGCAATTGAGCTCTAAGTTATTGAGTTGTTTCTATAATCCAATGTAATTGCCTTGCTTCTTCCTCAGTTTGTGTCGATACTCACCCGAGATCCTTTGTTGGAGTTTATCAGGCAATGTCCTTCATATTCAATAACCTTGAGCCTTTACTAGGATGTATACGCCTTTGCTAAATTGTATCCCTGCTTTGTCAACCATGCTCTTGCCTTGACCTTGAGTTAAATTACTCACGAAGATTGTGGTATGTGTTTCTAAGATGCCCGATGGGTTGAACCTATTCCTTCTCTAAAACCGTGTGAACCGAAAGTTTTCACGAGTCATATTCTCGGGTGATTTACGGATAAAATTTCAACACTACAACTCCATCGAAAATGAGGTGAATGATAGGTTATGCATTGGAGAAGTGGGATTCGACCTTGAACTTTGTGTTCATTCCCATGGACACGATGTAGATCTTGTCATGTAAGCTTCTCGTAAACAATAATTATCCTTGATATAATTTCATCTTATATGTGGGATTTGGTCTTTTTGCAATCGTGGTTTCCGACCATATTGTTCTTCCTTGATCAATTTCTCGGACAAGTTCAAGCACTTGTCTTCTGCGGATCAATACCCAGTCCAACCTCTACTTTGATTAGTCTTGAGTATTACCCCTGGTATCTCGAGATTGTCGCAGCGCATAACTTCTTATGAGTTCTCCATCAAGTACTACATTCTCATTGATTCCATTTTTTCACGTGCTTGAGGTTATTAAACACTCAAGGACGCCGATAAGCTGAATCGAGTCCGCATCGCGATTAAACAACTCTTAGTAATCTTCTTTGCTTACGAGTTTGTACTCGATCCGTCATCCCTAACTTTGATCGGCCATATCATCACCATGCTAAATTTTAAGCTGTGCTACTGGTCCTTCCTTAGGAGCACAATTTTAACGATGAACTAACCTTACGTCAATCCTCCTCGTCATATCATTTTGCCTTGAACAACAAGCTTGGTTTGAGTTTGTGTCATGTCCTTGGTTTTAATAACCTTTAAGCCGACATTTCTTTGACTTGATGTCATTGTCGATCGATTACATCTTCGTGTAACCTCTCGACAAATGTGTCGTGATCATCATCAACCTTGTGAGCTCTTCCGGGATATCAATTGGATTCATGATGAGAAATACCATCCTTGCCTCGATGATTTGTGTTATCATCAACCACTTTATTGCCTTCCTCCAACACAAACTTGTTACGTGTTTTGTGTTATACCTTGAGGTTCCTTGCTACCCAGCATTGTTCTTCTTTACCTTGGAGTATTACACAGAAGAAATATGCCCTAGAGGCAATAATAAAGTTATTATTTATTTCCTTATTTCATGATAAATGTTTATTATTCATGCTAGAATTGTATTAACGGAAACATGATACATGTGTGAATACATAGACAAGCAGTGTCACTAGTATGCCTCTACTAGACTAGCTTGTTAATCAAAGATGGTTAAGTTTCTAACCATAGACAAAGGAGTTGTTATTTGATTAACAAGGTCACATCGATAGTTGAATGATCGATTGACATGACCCATTCCATTAGCTTAGCACCCGATCGTTTAGTATGTTGCTATTGCTTTTATCCATGACTTATACATGTTCCTATAACTATGAGATTATGCAACTCCGTTTACGGAGGAACACTTTGGGTACTACCAAGCGTCTAGCGTAAGCTGGGTGATTATAAAGAAGTACTACAGGTGTCTCCAAAGGCGGATGTTGGGTTGGCGTATTTGAGATTAGGATTTGTCCTCCGATTGTCGGAGAGGTATCTCTGGGCCCTCTCATTAATACATCACTTAAGCCTTGCAAGCATTACAACTAATGAGTTAGCGTGAGATGATGTATTACGGAGCGAGTAAAAGACTTGCGTGCGAGATTGAACTAGGTATTGGATACTGGCGATCGAATCTCGGGCGAGTAACTATACCGATGACAAAGGGAACAGCGTATGTTGTTATGCGGTCTGACCGATAAAGATCTTAAGTAGAATATGTAGAAGACCAATATGGGCATCGAGGTCCGCTATTGGTTATTGACGGAGGCGTGTCTCGGTCATGTCTACATTGTTCTCGAACCGTAGAGTCCATGCGCTTAAGGTTTGATGATGGTTATATTGTGAGTTTGTATATTTTGATGTACGAAGGAGTTGAGTCCGGATGTGATCACCGACATGACGAGGAGTCTCGAAATGGTCGAGACATAAAGATTGATATATTGGGCGGCTATATTCGGACACGGAAAGGTTAGGAAGTTTGGAGAAGGAGCAGTCTTGGGAGGATTCACGGAACCCCAGGGAGTAATGGGCCTTATTGGGCGAGAGGGAGAGAGAGGGCCGCACCGGGAGGTGCGCGCCCCCAGTCGGAATAGGACAAGGAGGCGGCGGCCCCCTTCCTCCCTCTCCTCTCCTTCCTTCCCCTTTGAAAGTGCAACTAATCCCGGGTGGTTTTGGTAATTAATAACAACATATATATCATTGAACTAATAGTTTCTTGAGAATCATTTGAAAGTTCAGTGATATGGGTATGGCAATATTGAAGAAGTGGACCCTCAAAATGCTAAGGAAAACATTGGCAAAAGCTCAAGACTCCATTTTGGTTTAGTGATCCAAGATCACATTGAGTCTATAGGAAAGCCAATACTATTAAAGGGATGAGGTTATGTTGATGATCTGGTTGCTCAAGTGCTTAGTGATACATCTCCCAAACCATCAGCAATCTTTCATTTCAACATACACTCATAAGTAATCTCGGTCCCACCGATTTCCTAAACTTCAGTCACACCAAGATGAACCACCTCGACCACAAAGCCAAACCCTAGAATTTTGGATTTTCGATTCCAAACTCGGTCTCACGAAACTAGTGTTGCCAAGCACGTAACATACATCATCAAATCGGTGTCACGAGATGATAAAATCAGTCCCACGAGATTGGCAAACCCTAGTCTTTGGAAGAATCGGACTCACAGAGATTGTATTTTCGGTCCCACGAAAATCCCAACGTTCTAAGATTTGAACTTTCGGTCTCACGAGTTGTCAACTTCAGTCGGCCGAGATTGGTCAAATGTGTGTAGCAGTTGGATTTTGTGTGGAGGCTATAAATACCCTCCACCTCCTCTTCATTCGTGGAAGAGCCATCGAGAAAGAACTACCACTCCTACCTTACATTTAGAAGAAAACTACCTACCCTTGTGTTGAGATCAAGTTGCTTCACTCCCACCATATGAAACTTGATTTCTAGCCTTCCCAAGTTGCTTTCCACTCAATCCTTTCTTCCACCACAGCCAAATCGGTGAGGAGAGTTGAGTGTTGGGGAGATTATCATTTGAAGCACAAGAGCAAGGAGTTCATCATCATCAACACCATCTATTACCTTTTGGAGGTGGTGCCTCCTAGATTAGTTAGGTGTCGCTTGGGAGCCTCCGTCGAGATGTGGAGTTGAACCAAGAAGTTTGTAAGGGCAAGGAGATCGCCTACTTCGTGAAGATCTACGAGTAAGGCTAGTCCTCCGTGGGCGTATGCCATGATGGCATAGACAAGGTTGCTTCTTCGTGGACCCTTCGTGGGTGGAGCCCTCCGTGGACTCTGCATGGCCGTTACCCTCCGTGGGTTGAAGTCTCCATCAGCGTGGATTGGCGATAGCACCACCTATCGGAACCACGAGAAAAATCTCTATGTCTCCAAATTGCGTTTGCTCTTCTCCACCTCTCTTTACTACATGTGCAATTTACTTTCCGCTGCCAATACTCTAGAATTGCATGTGTAGGGTGATACTTGACTTGATCATCATTGTGAACTTGCCAAAACTTGTCTTAATCAAAGGCTGAATTTTTATATTGTCAAGTAGTCTAATCACCCCCTCTAGACATACTTCGATCCTACAAGTGGTATCGAGCTTTGGTCTCCATTGTATTGGTTTCCATTGCATTGGACTCCATAAGCTTGGTTTCACAACCTAGGAGAGTATGGCGTCTAGTGAGGTAATTTTAGTGAGGTCCTTACTTTGATGGTTCAAACTTTGCTAGTTGGAAGCATAAAATGAAAATGCATATTCTTGGACATAACCACCGCATGGGGCATTATTTGTGTTGGCTTGCAAGGTGAATTCTTGAGGAAGGAAAAGTTCGGATCGTGAAGCTCTGACGGATGAATTGCGGATGTTGCAAAACAATGCTCAAGCTTGTGACATTCTCTTCAATGCTTTGTGTCGAGGAGTTCAACAAAATCAGCCGTCTTGAGAATGCAAAAGAGATTTGGGATACTTTGGTGAAATGCGCGAAGGTACCGAGTCCGTGAAGGAATCAAAGCTAGATGTTCTTCAAGGTCGACTTGACAAGTTCAAGATGAAGGAAGGTGAAGAATTATTTGAAATGTACTCTAGGCTTGCTCTCATCACAAATGAGATTGCCGGCTTAGGAAGCGAAGAAATGACCGACCAATTCATCATCAAGAAGATTCTTAGAGCTTTGGATGGAAAGTATGACACCGTGTGCACTTTGATCCAAATGATGCCAAACTACAAGAATCTCAAGCCTACCAAAGTCATTGGAAGAATTGTTGCTCATGAGATGACACTTAAAGATAAGGAAGAGCTTCACAACAAGTCAAGTGGTGCTTACAAAGCTACAAGTGATGCTCCCACAACCTCAAGTGAGAAGCTAGTTTCCAATGAAGAGATAAGCCTAATGGTGAAGAACTTCAACAAATTCTACAAGAGTAGAAGCAAGGAAAGAAGCTCAAAGTCTAGATCATATGATGAAAAGAGATCTTCAAGTCGTGATCGAAGCTGCTACAATTGTGGAAGACCGGACACTACTCAAATGAGTGTTCGGCTCCCCACAAGAAGAGAAGAATCTCCAAGAAGAAGAAGCTCAAGAGAAGAGTCACCTCGGAAGAGAGAAGGAGTAGAGATGATCGTTATGAGCGAAGATCCTCTCGGAGAAGCAAGGATTAGGAGAGGAAAGACAAGTCATCAAGGAGCTACACAAGAAGAAAACATCAAGCTCATGTAGGTGAATGGGTCTCGGCTCCGACTCAGACAATCACTCAAAAGAAGCTATCACTCCAACTCCGAATCTGATCAAGATGAAGGTGTTGCGGTCTTGCTCTCGTGTCCTCCAACTCCAACTCCTATGACTTATTTGATTCACCAAATGAGGGAATTGGAAGATGCTTCATGGCTACAGGCCCCAAGGTATCACACCTGAATTCATTGACTTTGATAGTGATGAGGATGACTTGCTTGGTGAAGATGAGCTTTTACATGACAAATCTAGTGAGCCTAGTAATGATGAACATGCTAGTAGTCTTTATAGTCGAGAAGAGTCGAATGACAATGCTATGAAGGAGATTGAGCGTCTAACTAAAGAACTAAACACTCTTAAGTTAGCTCATGAAACAACTCAAGAAGATCATAGAGAGCTCCTAAGATCTCATGAGAAGCTACGCTCGAGAAGCTCAATCTAGAGCAAGAACATGAGTTTCTAAAAGCAATCAATGGCGATCTTGAAAGAAGAGTTCTTCATATCTTGCCAAGCGACTTCTCTTGTCTAATTTCTTGCCACCTATTAAAACTAAGCATGACAAGCATAAGAAAAATTCTTCATCTAGTAGTAACAATAACCATGCTAAATCAATGTTGTTACTTCTAGTAGTTCTCTTGATTCCACTAACAATGTTTCAAGCCAAGTTACACTTGAGCAAGAAAATAGTTTATTGAAAGGGATTATAGAAAGGTGTCTACAAGAGCCTTGCGGAAGCAAGAACTTTGAGAAATTGTTACTTAAGCAAGGAAGGCACGGAAGAATCAAGGAATTGGTTTTGGCGAAAGTTCAGCGCCGAGGGTGTTGAATGGGAAGAAGGTCAATATCCTCCAAAGTTTGTTTCTCAAAGGAGAAGTATGATCCTACTTCTTCCAATGTGGAACAAGCTCAAGATGACCTTCCACCACAAGACCACAAGCTAAAAGGCAAGGACAAGCTTCAAGAGGAGATTGATGCATTTATTGAAGCACCTAAAGCCATGGTCAAGTGGGTTCCCAAGGAAGCGTCAAGTTCTACTTCGTCAAGCTCAACTACTACCCCAATGATTCCCATCAAGATGATGTGGATCGAAGAACAAGAACTAGAGAGTTCTTGAGGGTGACTCGCCAACATACTTCACTCACATTCATTTTGGCAAGAACTTGTGCAATCAACTTCCACATCTTGCACTAGTTCATGGAGTCACAAACCCTCTTGTTGGTAAGTCAAGGGACAAGGTAATCATTGCTTTCATGGACATCATCTATTGTGTACTTCAATCTATGTCCATGGATATCCTTGTTTGTTCCTTGTGGGACTAACCCATGTAGGTATTGAAAGTGCCGAATCAAAGGATTGCTCCCAACTCTTGATGATCTTCATCAACATTGAGCATCCACATCTTCAACATCTACATGAAGTCTTCTCGACAACCCAAGGTTAGTTTGACCCTTTAAAGGGGTTCTCACATCAAGGGGAGCTTTGCTCTAAAGAATTGAGCTAAAGCATCTTCAAATGATGTGAACACATTAATGCTTTATGTAAAAGTGGTAACCCCACTTGTGCTTAAGCGATGAGTATGACCTATGATCAAATGTTCTCATTTGACTCCTAAATCAATATACTCATATATAGATGACCTAGTCATCGACAAATTGTGTGATAGTAGCTAGTGTTTTGTTTGTGCATGTTTGACACATATTTCATTTGCTATCTTATTGTGTGAGCATGTTGGATGCATAATTTTATCCATTCAAGGACATCCATTTGTTGCTTTGGTTTTTGGATTTCTTTCGACCAAATGGATGGACAAGAATGCCTAAGTTCCTCCTAGCTATCTATGCTTTCTTGTCTCAAATTCTATTCATGCTTATATCACAAACTTTGATCAAGTCATTTTCGGACCCACGGTGAGGCACTTTCGGAGCCACCGATCCGTCTAAGGCTAAACTTCCAAAACCTTCTAAGTATTTTCGGTCAGACCAACCCCTCACACTCGGTCGGACCGAAAGCACTTAGATTGATCTAGGTTTTCACCTCGGTGAAACCGAGTTACAAATTCGGCGTGACGAAATGTGTAGCGCCTGCGATTATCCATCTCGGTGCCACGAGTTTTACAACTTCGGTCCCACCGGCGACAAAGGATATATATATATCGAGGGCAGCGCGTTGATTCCTTCTTCAAAGCGCCTCGCCCCAAACCCTTCTTTGCCGTCGCCGTGGTCTCGGATCGTCTCCGTAAATCGCTTTGTGCGCCCTCGCGCGGTCTCCGTCGCCGTCAGCGGACATTCTCTCCGCGCCGTTGCCGCCGTAGAGAACTCCACCAAGTTAGGGTGAGTTTGATCCCTCTCGTGTTCCATCTCCGATTCTATACGATTGGTTTGCCTAGCATCTTGCCATGTTTGAGATCTTCCTATCCAGTGATTAGTTCTTAGAGCGAAATTGAGTAAAAATTTTAGGGTTAGGTTTCCGCTGAACACATCTCGGTGAGACCGATTCTACATTCTCGGTATGACCGATTTGGCTTCGGCCATTACCTTTGCACTTTTCGGTCCAACGAGTTGTGCAAATCGGTGTGACGAAATGAGGATTTAGTGAAACCCTAGTGTTCTCGGCAAGACCGAAACCCATTTCGGTCCAACGAAAGTGGTGTGAATGGTTACTGTTTGAACACTTGGATTCACGAATTTTAGCCTCGATCGGCGAAATGCATTACATGAAAACCTAAAACTGAAATTTGAACTCATTTTTTGCAAAATCTTCTGCGGTTTGTGATAACTCTTCTATTACGCCTATACCTAATCTATTCACGGGTTGTCGGCCATATCGGATGCGGTGACAGCGAACAGTCTGAGTCTCCAATTGCTGAAATTCGAGGCGGGCACTAGTCACGAGGCCGGCAGCTTTTGGATGATGGTGAGAGAAGCACACCAAGTGGTTTGCCTCCTGCTGCCACGAGGGCGGAAGAAGAAGAATTACGATGAAGAAGATTACGATTTCATTCTTTGAGAAGAGATCTCCTCCAAGCCAAAGAGGAAAGTGGTTGCCAAAAGAGCATCAAGGCGACAAACCAAGAAAGGCACCGACAAAGTGAAGAAGTCCTTTGTTGCCAAAAAGCTAAGTATGGAAGAGAAACTTCGAGCAAGGTGAAAAAACTTCCAAGAGGAAGAGGATTGTGCATGATGAAGCGGCAGATTATGATGATGATGAGAAGCACCCTAGCCTCCTCGAAGCCTAAGTTGATGGGTGATGCCATCGAGGCGAGGAGCACCTTCAAAGTCTAAGCCATCTGCTCCGGCAAAGGCAGCTCAAGCCAAACTTCTTTGCCAAGCCCAAAAAGCTATCGGGAACATTCACCTTGAGAGAAGAAGAAAGACAATGTGCCACCGGTGAGTCGGATGATGAGGCACTGTATTCTTTGAAACTCCGTCGAAATTGCCAATTCACAATGATGCTCATCCTCGAGCTGAAAACATGAAGGAAAGAAAGGATAAAGGTCTCGGGCTATGGAGACAAGCTGATCCATATCTTTGTGAGGAGAAGGACTCTTTGTTGACCCAGATTCCACACAGGAGAAGCGAGATTTCTATGAGGCTGTGCTTATGGACAAAAAGCCCATTATTGCGGACACTCGCTATGTTATTGGGCATACATTGTGATGAAAACACGAGACTTCTTTCCACATGTGCATTAGAGCTTCATTGCATGTGGTGTTGCTGATTTCGTTGGTCGAAGTGACAGCTTGGAATGATGAGATGATCATGCAATTCTATGCCCTTGCTCATTTCTATCGATGGAAGGATTGTATGGATGGTGAAGGCGAGAGATTCTCTTCCTTTGTTGAAGAATGGGCAGCTTCTTGCTGAATGCTCAGTCTGAGAGAAGATGATGTTGATGTCTATGGTATTCCCAAGAAGAACCATGAGTCTATGAGGAATATGTACAATGAGGTACCAGCTAAGGATGTGGAAATCTGGAAGCTCGACTCAGTGTATCATCTCCAGGCAGGTCTACCTACCACAAACACCATTCTGAGGCATACCTTGATGCCCAAGTCTGGAGATCATCGCATGATAAGAGGCTATTCTATCAACATGCTGCATATACTTGATCGAAGGCACCTTTCAAGGTGATGGACACGATAGTTGAGACTATCAAGAGAATTGCGGCCAGAGACGAGAAGAGGTCATGTGGATTTGCCCGCACATTGGATGCTTATCAATGCCAAGTTTGGCATGGGCACCTACTTGTTGGATAGACCACACTTGCCCATTGCAGCTGAGCATGAGGACAATGAAGTTGTGATGGTGAGGATGACCCCACGTCTGTTGAAGGTCAAGCAAAAGTGAAGCTGCCAAGCAAGCTAAAGTGAGAAGGAAGCGGCGGCGGCAGCTAAACCAAGAGTGTTGGAGAGCAGCTTCTTGAAGCTACCGGAGGATTGAACAATGCGCTGGCCAGCATTATGCGATCTCGGGAGAGTCTTGAGAGGATTGTTGAAGACAAGTTCCATGCTCTGGATGTGAAAGGTGGTGAAGTGCAAGTCCTTGTCAACAAGCTTGAGGCGGATATCGAGGAAGCAAAGAGGGAGAAGGAAGAGCTCATGCAGGAGATGCGAGGATGACCTAGTCGGGATGATTATGAACAGCTGCTCCGGTTCCTACAGACCAGATCATTGCTATTCGATGGCAGACACGAGGCTACAACATCGGCACCTCCACAGCTCCATCGGTTCCAGCTCCGGCTCGGTGACCACTCCTCCGGCTCCACAGACATCAGTGAAGCCTTTGCGGATGCAGCCATCTCAACTCCATCAACCCAGACGAGGAGCCGCCCGGTGAGTCCCTAGTGACGTTTAGCTCTATACCTTCGAACTTTTGGTAACTTGTTGCCAAAGGGAAAAGTGTATAGATCATAGGACTTCGAGAGAGAGTGCTCGCTTTTGCTCTTTCGTTTATTTGTGGTCTTTTGAGATACTTTTGAGTTTTTGAGACATTAGTGTGTTTGATACTCGTTTGCTCTACTTTGATGAGTGCTTGATCGTACTATGCCTTAATGTGTGCTTAATGCTTATCATATGCTATTCATATCTTGTATGATCATTTACTCATGTCTTGGTGATTGGGTGCATGCTATTCATTCTTATCATTTTGTGCGCTCCACCAAGATGTATGTGACATGGAAGAGTGACCCATGATCCTAATCGATTGTGCATTTGCATTCAAGCATAAATCTTAAATAATGCACAAATTTAGGGGAGCTCTTGCTTATCACATACTTCTCAAAGCGACGATATTATTCATTGATTATATCATTTGTGAAGCTTTGATCTATATGTTGTCATCAATTACCAAAAGGGGAGATTGAAAGTGCAACTAATCCCGGGTGGTTTTGGTAATTAATAACAACATATATATCATTGAACTAATAGTTTCTTGAGAATCATTTGAGAAAGTTCATTGATATGGGTATGGCAATGGTGAAGAAGTGGACCCCTCAAAATGCTAAGGAAAACATTGGCAAAAGCTCAAGACTCCATTTTGGTTTAGTGATCCAAGATCACATTGAGTCTATAGGAAAGCCAATACTATTAAAAGGGATGAGGTTATGTTGATGATCTGGTTGCTCAAGTGCTTAGTGATACATCTCCCAAACCATCAGCAATCTTTCATTTCAACATACACTCATAAGTAATCTCGGTCCCACCGATTTCCTAAACTTCAGTCACACGAGATGAACCACCTCGACCACAAAGCCAAACCCTAGAATTTTGGATTTTCGATTCCAAACTCGGTCTCACGAAACTAGTGTTGCCAAGCTTACGTAACATACGTCATCAAATCGGTGTCACCGAGATGATAAAATCGGTCCCACGAGATTGGCAAACCCTAGTCTTTGGAAGAATCGGACTCAAGAGATTGTATTTTCGGTCCCACGAAAATCCCAACGTTCTAAGATTTGAACTTTCGGTCTCACCGAGTTGTCAACCAGTCGACCGAGATTGGTCAAATGTGTGTAGCAGTTGGATTTTGTGTGGAGGCTATAAATACCCTCCACCCCTCTTCATTAGTGGAGAGAGCCATCGAGAAAGAACTACCACTCCTACCTTACATTTACGAGAAGAAAACTACCTACCCTTGTGTTGAGATCAAGTTGCTCCCTCCCACCATATGAAGCTTGATCTCTAGCCTTCCCAAGTTGCTTTCCACTCAATCCTTTCTTCCACCACAGCCAAATCGGTGAGGAGAGTTGAGTGTTGGGGAGATTATCATTTGAAGCACAAGAGCAAGGAGTTCATCATCATCAACACCATCTATTACCTTTTGGAGGTGGTGCCTCCTAGATTAGTTAGGTGTCGCTTGGGAGCCTCCGTCGAGATGTGGAGTTGAACCAAGAAGTTTGTAAGGGCAAGGAGATCGCCTACTTCGTGAAGATCTACCCGAGTAAGGCTAGTCCTCCGTGGGCGTATGCCATGATGGCATAGACAAGGTTGCTTCTTCGTGGACCCTTAGTGGGTGGAGCCCTCCGTGGACTCTCATGGCCGTTACCCTCCGTGGGTTGAAGTCTCCATCAGCGTGGATTGGCGATAGCACCACCTATCGGAACCACGAGAAAAATCTCTATGTCTCAAATTGCGTTTGCTCTTCTCCACCTCTCTTTACTACATGTGCAATTTACTTTCCGCTGCCAATACTCTAGAATTGCATGTGTAGGGTGATACTTGACTTGATCATCATTGTGAACTTGCCAAAACTTGTCTTAATCAAAAGGCTGAATTTTATATTGTCAAGTAGTCTAATCACCCCCCTCTAGACATACTTTCGATCCTACAGAACACAAGTGAGTTGTGGGCGATACAAGTCATCTTGCCTACCGACATGTCATACTTTGGTTCAGCGGTATTGTGAGATGAAGCGGCCTGGACCGACATCTAGCGTCGCCTTCTGTGAGACTAGTTTCACCGTTCTGAGCACTTTCGTGCTTAAAGGTGGTGGCGGGTGTCTGTCTCTCTCACTTTAGTTGGCTGAGTGTAGCTCGCCCGGTCCTTGTGAAGGTTAAAGCAGTCTATTTGTGAAATGTCGTTGTGGTTTTGATCGTGGGTGAGATTGGTTCTTGCTTAAGCCCGTAGCAGCCACGTAAAATTTGCAACAACAAAGTAGAGGATGTCTAACTTGTTTTGCGAGGGCATGTTGTGATGTGATATGGTCAAGGCGTGATGCTATATTTTATTGTATGAGATGATCATGTTTTGTAACGAAGTTATCGGCAACTGGTTTGGAGCCATATGGTTGTCGCTTTATTGTATGAAATGCAAGCATACTGTAATTGCTTTACTTTATCACTAAGCGGTAGCGATAGTCGTAGAAGCAATAGATGGGCGTAAAAGCGACAACGATACTTCGATGGAGATCAGGTGTCGGCGCGGTGGCGATGGTGATCACGGCGATGCTTGAGATGGAGATCACAAACACAAGATGATGATGGCCATATCATATCACTTATATTGATTGCATGTGATGTTTATCCTTTATGCATCTTATCTTGCTTTGATTAGCGGTAGCATTTTAAGATGATCTCTCACTAAAATTATCAAGTAGTGTTCTCCTGGTATGCACCGTTGCCAAAGTTAAATCGTCTTAGAGACACCCGCGTGATGATCGGGTGTGATAAGCTCTCGTCCATCTAGCGGGTGCAAGCTAGTTTTTTGCACTATGAGAATACTCAGAGTTATACTTGGCGAGCCTAGCATATCTGATATGGCCTCGGAACACGGAGACCGAAGGTCGGCGTGAATCATATAGTAGATATGATCAACATAAGATGTTCACCATTCAAAACTACTCCATCGCTGCGTGATGATCGGTTATGGTTTAGTTGATTTGGATCACGTGATCACTTAGATAACTAGAGATGTCTGTCTAAGTGGGAGTTCTTAAGTAATATGATTAATTGAACTTAAATTTATCATGAACTTAGTACTGATAGTATCTTGCTTGTCTATGTTTGTTTGTAGATAGATGGCTCGTCTTTGTTGTTAGTTGAATTTTAATCGTTCCTTGAAAGCAAAGTTGAAAGATGATGGTAGCAATTACGATTTGGGTCCGTAACGAGATTATCCTCATTCTTTGCAAAAAAGTTCGTCTGGATGCTTTTTGGGTGCGAACTCTTCTTGATCTGGCCCGGCGGCGTTAAAGCGTCTGGCGAACAAAAGCGATGACTACTCTATAGTTCGATGTGCCATGCTACGGCTTAGAACCGGGTCTTCAAGCGGCGTTTTGAGCGTCATGGAGCATATGAGATGTTCGGGAGTTGAAGTTGATATTTCAACAGAATGCGGATTGAGAGATGAAGTCTCAATAAGTTCTATAGCGAGCAAGATGGAGAGAATGGAGTGCATCGGTGAGCACATACCGAGAATGTAAGGTATTACAATCACTTGACTCAAGCGGGAGTTAATCTTCCGGATGATTGTGTCGTTGGAGAATTCTTCAATCAACGCCACCGAGGCTACAAAGGCCGTGATGAACTATAATATGCAAGGGTTAGTAAAGACTATGCACGAGCTCTTATGCTAATGCTAAAGGCTGCGGAGGTAGAAATCAGAAGGAGCATCAAGTGTTGATGGTCAATAAGACCACTAGTTTCAAGAAGAAAGGCAAAGGGAAGAAGAAGAACTTCAAGAAGAGCAGCAAAACAAGTTCTTTGCTCGGGAAAAAGAAACCCAGTCTGGACCTAAACACAGCGAGTGCTTCTCTGCAAGCGGACCCAGTCCTTTGGAAGGAAGGCCCCAAGTATTTGGCGGATAAGAAGGATGGCAAGGTGAACAAGGTATATGTGATATACATGTTATTGATGTGTACCTTACTAGAGCTCACTTGATAGCACTTTTGGGTATTTGATCTGGTTACATTGCTAATATTTGCAACTTCGAAGCGAGGACTCTGGATTAGCGAACAACGGCAAGGGCGAGGTGTGGCAGCGTGGGAAATGGTTCCAAAGTCGATGTGATCATGATGGCCGCTACCTCTACATCTACCCGGGATTAGTTTTAGACCTAAATAATTGTTATTTGGTGCGGCGTTGAGCATGAACATTATATCTGGATCTTGTTTGATGCGAGGCGGTTATTCATTCATCGGAGAATAATGGTTGTTCTATTTATATGAGTAATATCTTTTATGGTCATGCACCCTTGAAGAGTGGTCTATTTTTATGAATCTCGATAGTAGTGATACACATATTCATAATGTTGAAACCAAAAGATAGAGTTGATAATGATAGTGCAACTTATTTGTGTGCCTTGCCGTTTAGGTCATATCGGTATAAAGCGCATGAAGAAACTCCATCTTGATGGACTTTTGGAGTCCTTGATTATGAATCACTTGGCACTTCTTGAACCGTGCCTCATGGGCAAGATGACTAGAACCCCGTTCTCGGTACTATGGAGAGAAATGAGATTTGTTGGAAATCATACATCTGAGATGTATGTGAAAGTCAACTAATCCCGGGTGGTTTGGTAATTAATAACAACATATATATCATTGAACTAATAGTTTCTTGAGAATCATTTGAGAAAGTTGAGTGATATGGGTATGGCAATGATTTGAAGAAGTGGACCCCTCAAAATGCTAAGGCAAGCATTGGCAAAAGCTCAAGACTCCATTTTGGTTTAGTGATCCAAGATCACATTGAGTCCATAGGAAAGCCAATACTATTAAAGGGGATGAGGTTATGATAATGATCCGGTTGCTCAAAGTGCTTAGTGATACATCTCCTAAACTATCAGCAACTCTCACTTCCATAATACACTCATAAGTAATCTCGGTCCCACCGATTTCCTAAACTTCAGTCACACCAAGATGAACCACCTCGCCCTAAGCCAAACCCTAGAAATTTGGATTTTCCGATTACGAACTCGGTCTCACGAAACTTGAGTTACCAAGCCATAACATACATCATCAAATCGGTGTCACCGAGATGATGAAATCGATCCCAAGATTGGCAAGCTCTTGTCTTTGGAAGAATCGGACTAGCAGAGATTGTATTTTCGGTCCCACGAAAATCCCAACGTTCACATGATTTGAACTTTCGGTCTCACGAGTTGTCAACCGATGCGGCCGAGATTGGTCAAATGTATTATAGCAGTTGGATTTTAATGTGGAGGCTATAAATACCCTCCACCCCCTCTTCATTAGTGGAAGAGCCATCGAAAGAACTACCACTCCTACCTTACATTTACGAGAAAACTACCTACCCTTGTGTTGAGATCAAGTTGCTCCACTCCCACCATATGAAACTTGATTTCTAGCCTTCCCAAGTTGCTTTCACTCAATCCTTTCTTCCACCACAGCCAAATCGGTGAGGAGAGTTGAGTGTTGGGGAGATTATCATTTGAAGCACAAGAGCAAGGAGTTCATCATCATCAACACCATCTATTACCTTTTGGAGGTGGTGCCTCCTAGATTAGTTGGGTGTCGCTTGGGAGCCTCCGTCAAGATGTGGAGTTGAACCAAGAAGTTTGTAAGGGCAAGGAGATCGCCTACTTGTGAAGATCTACCCCGAGTAAGGCTAGTCCTCCATGGGCGTATGCCATGATGGCATAGACAAGGTTGCTTCTTCGTGGACCCTTAGTGGGTGGAGCCCTCCGTGGACTCTCGCAGCCGTTACCCTCAGTGGGTTGAAGTCTCCATCAGCGTGGATTGGTGATAGCACCACCTATCGGAACCACGAGAAAAAATCTCCGTGTCTCCAAATTGCGTTTGCTCTTCTCCACCTCTCTTTACTACATGTGCAATTTACTTTCGCTTCCAATACTCTAAATTGCATGTGTAGGGTGATACTTGACTTGATCATAATCGTGAATCTGCCAAAAACTTGTCTTTATCAAAAGGCTGAATTTTTATATTGTCAAGTAGTCTAATCACCCCCTCTAGACATACTTTCGATCCTACAAGTGGTATCGAGCTTTGGTCTCCATTGTATTGGTTTCCATTGCATTGGACTCCATAAGCTTGGTTTCACAACCTAGGAGAGTATGGCGTCTAGTGAGGGTAATTTTACGTGAGGTCCTTACTTTGATGGTTCAAACTTTGCTAGTTGGAAGCATAAAATGAAAATGCATATTCTTGGACATAACCTGCGCATGGGGCATTATTTGTGTTGGTTTGCAAGGTGAATTCTTGAGGAAGGAAAAGTTCGGATCGTGAAGCTTCTAGCGGATGAATTGCGGATGTTGCAAAACAATGCTCAAGCTTGTGACATTCTCTTCAATGCCTTGTGTCGAGGAGTTCAACAAAATCAGCCGTCTTGAGAATGCAAAAGAGATTTGGGATACTTTGGTGAAATGCACGAAGGTACGAGTCAGTGAAGGAATCAAAGCTAGATGTTCTTCAAGGTCGACTTGACAAGTTCAAGATGAAGGAAGGTGAAGGAATTGCTGAAATGTACTCTAGGCTTGCTCTCATCACAAATGAGATTGCCGGCTTAGGAAGCGAAGAAATGACTGACTGATTCATCATCAAGAAGATTCTCAGAGCTTTGGATGGAAAGTATGACACCGTGTGCACTTTGATCCAAATGATGCCAAACTACAAGGATCTCAAGCCAACCGAAGTCATTGGAAGAATTGTTGCTCATGAGATGACACTTAAAGATAAGGAAGAGCTTCACAACAAGTCAAGTGGTGCTTACAAAGCTACAAGTGATGCTCCCACAACCTCAAGTGACAAGCTAGTTTCCAATGAAGAGATAAGCCTAATGGTGAAGAACTTCAACAAATTCTACAAGAGTAGAAGCAAGGAAAGAAGCTCAAAGTCTAGATCATATGATGAAAAGAGATCTTCTAGTCGTGATCGAAACTGCTACAATTGTGGAAGACCGGACACTACTCAAATGAGTGTTCGGCTCCCCACAGAGAAGAGAAGAATCTCCAAGAAGAAGAAGCTCAAAGAAGAGTCACCTCGGAAGAGAAGGAGTAGAGATGATCGTTATGAGCGAAGACCCTCTCGGAGAAGCAAGGATTAGGAGAGGAAAGACAAGTCATCAAGGAGCTACACAGAAGAAAACATCAAGCTCATGTAGGTGAATGGGTCTCGGCTCCGACTCGACAATCATTCGAAAGAAGCTATCACTCCAACTCCGACTCTGGTCAAGATGAAGGTGTTGCGGTCTTGCTCTCGTGTCCTCCAACTCCAACTCCTATGACTTATTTGATTCACCAAATGAGGAATTGGAAGATGCTTCATGGCTAAAAGGCCCCAAGGTATCACACCTGAGATTCATTGACTTTGATAGTGATGAGGATGACTTGCTTGGTGAAGATGAGCTTTTACATGACAAATCTAGTGAGCCTAGTAATGATGAACATGCTAGTAGTCTTTATAGTCGAGAAGAGTCGAATGACAATGCTATGAAGGAGATTGAGCGTCTAACTAAAGAACTAAACACTCTTAAGTTAGCTCATGAAACAACTCAAGAAGATCATAGAGAGCTCCTAAGATCTCATGAGAAGCTACAACGAGAAGCTCAATCTAGAGCAAGAACATGAGTTTCTAAAAGCTATCAATGATGATCTTGAAAGAAGAGTTCTTCATATCTTGCCAAAGCGACTTCTCTTGTCTAATTTCTTGCCTCCCATTAAAACTAAGCATGACAAGCATAAGAAAAATTCTTCATCTAGTAGTAACAATAACCATGCTAAATCCAATATTGTTGCTTCTAGTAGTTCTCTTGATTCCACTAACAATGTTTCAAGCCAAGTTACACTTGAGCAAGAAAATAGTTTATTGAAAGGGATTATAGAAAGGTGTCTACAAGAGCCTTGCGGAAGCAAGAACTTTGAGAAATTGTTACTTAAGCAAGGAAGGCAGGAAGAATCAAGGAATTGGTTTTGGCGAAAGTTCAGCCGAGGTGTTGAATGGGAAGAAGGTCAATATCACTCCAAAGTTTGTTTCTCAAAGAAGTATGATCCTACTTCTTGCAATGTGGAACAAGCTCAAGATGACCTTCCACCACAAGACCACAAGCTAAAAGGCAAGACAAGCTTCAAAGGAGATTGATGCATTTATTGAAGCACCTAAAGCCATGGTCAAGTGGGTTCCCAAGGAAGCGTCAAGTTCTACTTCGTCAAGCTCAACTACAACCCCAAGTTCCCATCAAGATGATGTGGATCGAAGAAGAAGAACTAGAGAGTTCTTGAGGTGACTCGCCAACATACTTCACTCACATTCATTTTGGCAAGAACTTGCAATCAACTTCCACATTATGCACTAGTTCATGGAGTCACAAACCCTCTTGTTGGTAAGTCAAGGGACAAGGTAATCATTGCTTTCATGGACATCATCTATTGTGAACTTCAATCTATGTTCATGGATATCCTTGTTTGTTCCTTGTGGGACTAACCCATGTAGGTATTGAAAGTGC
>JAHHZJ010003278.1:0-29735 GCA_021437245.1 Aegilops speltoides
GAAGGAATCCTCACAATCGCAACATTACGGGACTAAGAAGCAACACGGAAAGAAACAAACAACATGGTAAACACACAAGCATAAATATGGCATGATGCACAATCAAGTATGATGCATGTCCGGTTTAATGAGGCAGGCATGGCAAAGTGCAACACACAATACTACAAGTTAAGCTGGAGCTCAATATGCAACGAGTTGCATATTGACGAAACACCACATCCGAGTTATTTAGTTCGCTCTCGTTTAGGTACACAACAATGTTAAATGTTGTTAAACATGGCCAGGGGTGTAACAAAAGTAAACTAACTATTTTGGCAAGTTTAAATGAGGCCGGAACAATAGACAACAATTCCGGAAAATCCTCATATGCAAATTATGAATTTGCTACTGTTCTGCCCTAAAACATATTTTAAAGTTGTTAAACAGGAAAATAAGGTGGACCATGTTAATCTAGGCATTTTCCACCCCATTTACATATAAAGAACATTTAAAACCGAGCTACGGTTATTTAGTTATGAATTAAATCATTTTAACATGGCATTTGAGCAAATTTAAACAAACAGCATTTTAAACATTTCAAACATGGATGAAAGTGGCATATTATTAAATTACACAAATTTCTGAGCATTTTACATATCTAAAACATTTTAATCCAATGCATGGTTAATTAATTATTAAATGCATGAAGTTTAGGGTCCAAACTGTAAAACTGCAATTCACTGGAATATTAGGCAAATTCGTCCAGAGCAAAAAAAAAACATATCGGGCCGAATCTGAGTGCACTGCTGGGCCAACAGAGATGGGCTGGGTTGTGCTTACATTGGGCCAACAGCCGCTTGGTTCGATGGTGGTATTTGGGCATGGGCTTGCGGTTGGGCTGGCATGAATCTTGTTGGAGGCGCCGTCCACGCGGGCAGGACCGGTCGGCAACAGCTGGCATTGCCGCTTTTCGCTTCGAAGAATGTAAGCAGGCGAGGCAGGGGATCGAGCAGCAGGAGGAAGGCCGCGGCGGCGCTGGAGGGTCCTGGAGGCCGAAGCAGGAGAGGCGCCCATGGCGCGGCGACGGACTTGGTGGGGCACGGATCCGGCAGGCACGGGCTGGAGCTAGCCAGATCCAGCTGCGGGGCGATGAACGGCAGCGGTCATGGGGGTTCCCTGGAGAAGAATGAGAGAGAGAAGGATTCAGAGAGGGACAGAGGAAGAACCAGAGGGAGGGAGAGACCACGGGGAAGGAGAGGGGCGGCGCTCATCTGCTGGACACGGGCGCGGCGACACGGTGCGCGAGGTGAAGACGAGCAAGGGCGATGGATCCCTGCAGCAGGTGAAGCAGAAGAAGGCTCGGCGGCGGCAGCGCGTGGAGGAGAGCACGGCGCGGCGGCGGGACTTGGCAGGAATGAGCAGAGGGACTTGGCGCAGCAGCGGAGAAGCGGGGCTCTGGCAAGGTGAGGCTCAAGGCGCTCGTGCAGGAGAAGGAGGGGCGCTGCAGGAATCGAGGGAGAGGGTCGGAGGCTGCTGGGATGACGGACGACGGCGGCTCGGTCCTGCTGGCCGACGGCGCGCGCGGGAAGCAGAGGAGGCAGCGCTCTGCTAGGGTTTGGGGACGAGGCCGACGCTCGCGGGCGAGGGGCTCGGTGAGCTCTGTTGAGGAGTGGATCATGGGGCCTGGGGTTTGGTTCGATGCTGATAACGAGGGAGGTGGTCGGGCGGAGAGGTGGATCTGGGAGGATCCCGATGGAGATGGTGAGTGGGTGGCGGCGGCGCGATGGGAAAGGATGGATTGGACAAGTAGGGGCTAGGGTTAGGCTGCTATATATAGCGAGTGGGTAGGCTTAGGGTCATTTGGTCCCTTCGATTAAAATCCGACGGTCGCGAATAAAATAGTTAGGGAGCCCAAATAACAAAACGGAGATGTTTTGTAGACGTTAGGGGATGATCCGGACCCAACGGTGATGACTGTCCGGGTCGGGTTCGGGGGAGTTTCGGACACGCGAGAGGGGTCAATAGAGGTCAACGAGGACAAGGTTCTGACAAAATGACAACGGAGGCAAAGAGAGAAAGGGCAACTGCGAACGTCTACGAGTTTTTATGAAAACATGCAAATGCAATGCGCATGATGCTATGAGATGAGATGCACGCCAAGAACATAATGCAAAACAAAATACAAAAACCCAACCACGAAGGAAAATAACATATGGCATCTCCGGAAAAGGCAAGAGTTGGAGTTATGAATATGGAAAGTTGTATCCGGGGCGTTACAAGCAGTAGGGGTGTTATCTCCCCGGAGAGCCCCGAAGCTGGGTAAGATTCGCCGGCGTGCATGTCTACGCCTTATCCCGTTTCCAGGCACCGGAGGCGTCCTACTCGCCCCCACCATGATAAGCCATCCTTTGGCATATGTCGCACCCAACCCCCGACAGTCCTAAAGGAACTACTAACACATCATGAATCATGGAGGCAACAAAATTGATGAAGATGGCCTCCCCAATGGCTTCCCCCTCTGACAGAACTCTGGAACACGGCTCCAGATGGGATCATTTCAGAATAGAGGTTTGTAGTGGCGATATTTCCTTTCTGGTTCTTGCTCTGAGGGTTTCAAGAATTATGAAATTTATAGGCGGAGGATTAGGTCAAAACATGGCTCATGGGGGCCACAAGCCTGGGTGGTGCGATCACCGCTGGCCATGCCACTTGTCCTTGTGGGGCCCTCGAGCCTCCTCTCGACGTCTCCCGAAGCTTCTAGGTGTTGGAAATATGCCCTAGATGCAATAAAGTGGTTATTATTACATATGCTTAATCATGATAAAGGTTTATTATTCATGCTATAATTGTATTGATCGGAAACTTAAATACATGTGTGAATACATAAACAAATACCAAGTCCCTGGTAAGCCTACTATACTAGCTCATTGATCAAAAGATGGTTAAGGTTTCCTGACCATAGACATGAGTTGTCGTTTGATAACGGGTTCACGTCATTAAGAGAGTGATGTGATGGACAAGACCCATCCGTTAGCATAGCATATGATCATTCAGTTTATTGGTACTGCTTTTTTAATGTCAAATATGTGTTCCTTCGACCATGAGATCATGTAACTCCCGGACTCCGGAGGAATGCTTTGTGTGTATCAAACATCACTTCATAACTGGGTGATCATAAAGGTGCTCTACAGGTATCTCAGAAGGTGTCTGCTGAGTTGGCATGGATCTGAGCCCTCTCGGCTATACAACATCACAAGAAGCTTGCAGGCAAAGTGGCTAAGGAGTTAGTTACAAGATGATGTATTACGGAACGAGTAAAGAGACTTGCGAGTAACAAGATTGAACTAGGTACAAAGATACCGATGATCGAGTTTCGGGCAAGTAACATACCGACAGACAAAGGGAACTATGTATGTTGTCATAAAGGTTCGACCGATAAAAGATCTTTGTAGAATATGTAGGAACCAATGTGGGCATCTAGGTCCTACTATTTGTTATTGACCGGAGAAGCGTCTCAGTCATGTCTACATCATTCTCGAACCCGTAGGGTCCACACGCTTAACTTTTGTTAGCGATATAGTACTATATGAGTTATGTATGTTGGTGATCGAATGTTGTTCGGGGTCCCGGATGAGATCACAGACATGACGAGGAGCTCCGGAATAGTCCGGAGGTAAAGATTGGTATATAGGATGATAGTATTCGGTCTCCGGGAGAGTTTTGGAATACACCGGATAATTATAGGGTCGCCGAAAGGGGTTCCGGAAGGCCACAGGGAGTTGTTGGGCCTAACAGGGCAAAAAGAGGGGAGCACACCAGCCCACAAAGGGGCTGGAGTGCTCCACCTCATGGCCGCCGGCCCTAGGGAAGGAAGGAAGAGGGCCGTCCCCCTCTTGCCTTCTCTTCCACGTGCTAAGAAAGGAAAGGGGGCGCCTAAGGCAGGTGCCCTAGGGAAGCCGCCGGCCCCGCTCCTGCCTTCTCCTCCGTGCCTTAGGAAGGAAAGGGAGGGGCGCACCTAGGCAGGCACCAAGGGCAGCTGCTGCCCTCCCCCCCTTGGGGTGTGCCCTAGGCTGCCTCCCCTCCCCCTCCACCTATATATATGAGAGGAGGGGAGGGACGCCAGACACCATGATTCACCAAGCTGTGTGCCGGCGCCCCCTCTCCCTCTAGTTCATCCTCCGCTCTAAATCCGTTGTGCTTGGCGAAGCCCAGCGGAAACAACTTCACCATCACCGTAACCACGTCGTCGTGCTGCCAGAACTCATCTACTACTTTACCCCTCTTGCTGGATCAAGAAGGCGAGGATGTCATCGAGCTGAAGTGTGCTGAACGCGGAGGTGTCGTACGTTCGGTGCTTGACTGGAACGGATCGTGAACGTGTACGACGACATCACCCGCATTTATAAATGCTTCCGCTTAGCGACCTACAAGGGTATGTAGATTCTCTCCCCCTCTCGTAGCTATGCATCTCCACGGCTAGATCTTGAGTGTGCGTAGAAAAAAAATTGTTTTTCATGCAACGTTTACCAACACTAGGATCCTTCTTGGTCCAGGAAAATCATCAAAAGTTGCCAACGTGTTTGGACCTTCTTAGGTATTTTTTTTATAAAATGAAAAACAAACAGAAAGAGGAACTGACATTGAGCGCTAAATTAATATGTTAGTCCAGAGAAATAATAAAAAATTATATAAAAGTATATAAGCATGATAATATAATAGCATGAAACAATCCAAAATTATAGATGCGTTAGAGACGTATCAACAACATACAAGAGATAAATCAACACATGGACTATGGCACTACGCATATGAGAGTAAGTGAAAAGAAAAAGCAAAATAAATAATTCGTTCCCACTTATAAACAAAATGAAGAAAATTACCTAAGAAGGAAAAAGACGATCCTGGTCTTTGGGTGCCTGAATATTTTTCTTCCCAGGAGAGTTTACCTTGGGATGGTCCTGCATTCAGCTCCCACCAGTCCGGAGCCCTCTAAAGGTGAATGGTCGCGGTATAGAGATCAGCTAGGCATCTCACAAACAAAATGTTTCCTCTCTGTCCTGATCCGTTATCATTTGAGCTCGAGCTTCCATTGCTGAAAGAGTTTGACATCACAGGTCCTTGTGTACTAGCTTTGTTTGAAGATCCACTACGACCAGGATAGGCTCTCAGCCACTCTCCCTATTGGGACGATGAGTCAACATGCGACTCATAATTCCCATGCTCATGAACCAGTCGTCCACATTCAAAGCAAAGGTGAGGGATCTTCTCAAAAATGAAGTCAAAAAAAGTCCCCTAACGATCATCCGGCGAGGTTTGTAAGAAAAAGGCCCTAACAAGCGGTTCAAATATCGATATTTTCCCCTTACACGCAAATGTTTTCCTTTTGCTAGCCCATCCTTCTCCACATCTACTCGAACAACCTCTCCAAGCCAGTCACCCAAAACTATTCCTAATGCCTCCGATCACTTATCCAGTGGCAAATCCATATTCCGCACCCAAGTTTCTATTTTATCAAACACCATCTCTAACGGGTGAGTCTCACCATCGTAGTCCTTTAGCAACATCACACTAAAATCAAATTGTCATGGTCCATTGTTCAATGCATGCTTCTAGCCCCCCTCACTCCCAAAATGAACAACGAAGATGTTGCCTCCTATATCCTTGAATTGCGCTTATCTGTGCAGTCCCCATGCTTAGTCCCCATGCTTTTTTGCATTGCTCTCTTGAAAGCACAAATATTCAATGGGCGGGGAGAGAAAACCTTCCCTACAACAGAACACTTCTTCGCCACAGGCGCTGCTGGACCTGGATCCATGAACACCAAACATTCAGCCTCTTTCTCCGTTAAGATCAGCCCTCCCAGCCTCGTTGAGAGCATCACAGCTTCCTCCGGTTGTTTGCCCTCTACAGGATATCTACAAGAGCCTCAGCTGCAAGATCCAAACCCTCGGCCTATTCCGGAGTAGCCAGCATATTCGCAGGCGTCGCCGCCCTGCCCCCTACCACTTCGCCATGGGAGACATCAAAGAGGAGATCTCTAACGCCAACCCGTGCAAGCTCAGGGCTGTCGCTAGTCCTTGCACCATCGGGAGATCACCAACCTGGCACGGAAACCTTAGCAAGCCGTCTCTCACCCGATCGCCACGCGATTGCCTCTTAGTCACCTTAGGGTTTTCGATGTGGTGGGCTCACATTAGCTTTCCAATAGGCTAGATGTGTCCTTGATGAATAGGGTTGGATGACCTTCCCCTTATACATTGTCCACAAACACGTCTATAGACGTTTAGGATGTCCGTCTTGATCGACATTAAAGATGCCCTTGACACTAGCACCGTGAAGCCCAAATCTATGGGAAAAAATTTATTTTTGCCACTCTAGATTTTGCCAATTTTCCTTATGCCACTCTAGATTTTGACATTTCACTTTTGCCACTCTTAGTTTTTTAACAATTATCACAATTTTCATTCCCATGGCAAAAGCAAAAATTTTAGAAGTGACAATTGTGATACATTTCAAAAGCTAAGAGTGGCAATAATGAAATAAATTATTTTGCTTTTGTCACGAAATGACTTTTTTTTATCAAAGAAGGGCTTGCCCCTTCCGATTTTCATTACTGAAAACCATAGAGTTCTACAAAAGAGTTCAAACGCAAACGAAAAGATCAAACCAGATCCAACATGATCAAATAGCATCCCCAGCGGACAACACAGGGCCAGCCACTCCACATAACCCTAAGTTCGCAATTGCCAACCGAGTTCAAACTACCTTGATTACCATTACATCAAAGCAGAAGCAAAAGCAGCAAAAAGGAGCCAAGGATCTAGTCTACAGGAACACCAAACATCAGGTTCACCACTGCAGGAGAGTCTTCATTCCAATCTTGCAACATTGATTCTCCAACCCTGCTTAGCTGTGAACACTTCATTTGCTGCCTGTTCTAGCACCCTTACTCCCAGCTCCAACGTTTTTCTTGACGACTCCTTTATCTGCATAATAGACCAGTCAATTAACCACCTGCACATTAGCTTGACAACATATAAAGGATCATTTATCCTTTTATTTTCAAAGACAATTGCATTTCTGCTTTTCCAGATTGACCAAAGCAGGGCTGAAATCCTCACCAGCACCAGTTTCTTATCAACTTTATTAAATTTCCTAATCCAGTCCCCAAAACAATCTTTTACACTTGATGGAACAGCTTTAAACCCACACACACATCTAACCAAACTCCATAACAATGAAGCAATAGAGCAAGAAAAGAATAAATGATCAACTGATTCATCTTTCCCACACAAAACACATCTTTTCTCACCCTTCCAGCCTTTTTTAAGCAGCACATCTCTAGTTAGGATGCTTTTTTATTAATCAACCATAAAAACACTTTCAGTTTTGCAGGTACCTTGGTCTTCCATAAGTATTTCTGTGGGAATTTCATCCCAACAGCTATCAATTTCCTATACAAGGATCCCACAGAAAACTTATGATCAGCAGTGAGGGTCCAGAGGACTTTGTCTGCCCCTCCCTGCATTTGAATTTCCTCACATGTTTTTTTGAGACTGTTCCAAAGCTCCAAAGTCTCCCCATGCAAGGTCCTTCTAAATCTAAACCCATGCTACCCTTTCTGTATGGCCTCCTCCACAGTAATGTTATGGTCAAAGGATATATCATACAGTCTAGGATAAGCCTCCCTCAAAGGTTTATCATCAACCCATGAATCTTCCTAAAACCTAGTATTCTTCCCATCTCCCAACTTTTTCTTCACAAATTTGTAGAAAATTTCTTTAATTTTAAGCAAGTCAGACCAGAATTGTGAGTCCCCAGGCTTTTTACTTACTAAAGCCAAACAACCCCCTTTTCTATATTTTTCATCCAAAATATCCTGCCACAAACCCTTTTCATTCTCCATTTTCCAAAACCATTTAGCAAGAAGTGCAATATTCATTATTTCCAGATTCAGTATCCCTAAACCACCCATTTCTTTGGGCAGACAGCAATCTTTCCAATTCACTAGGTGGTATTTTTTGACATTCTCATCCTCTTGCCATACCAGTCTGGATCTGAAGAAATCAGCTTTCTTTATGATCCCTTTAGGCACAGCATAAAAGGACATCATGAACATAGGTATATTAGTCAGGCAAGCTTGCACCAAGGTAATTCTCCCTGCAATGGAGCCCAGTAGCTTCCCCTGCCAACACCCACACCTTTTTTCAATTTTATCAGTCACACACCCCCAGTGTGTATTCCTGATTCTGTTCTCAGATACAGGCATTCCCAGGTATTTTATGGGCAAATCCCCCATCTTACATGTTAGTATTTCTTGATAGATCATTTGCTTTTCTCTAGCTTTGCCAAATAACAGCAATTCACTTTTATGAAAATTTATTTTAAGCCCAGACATTTGCTCAAAAGCTCCTAGTATGAGTTTAAGGTTTTTCACACTTTCTATCTCATCTTTGATCAAGAATATGGTATCATCAGCATATTGTAACATATTAATCCCCTTCCCTCTATCATTGTTTAACACCCCCTTAACCAAATCATGCTTCAGGGCATTACTCATTATAAAGGCTAGGGCATCAGCGGCAATGTCAAACAGCAAAGGTGACATGGCATCTCCTTGCCTCAATCCTTTAAAGGTTTTAAAATATGGGCCAATTTCATCATTCACTTTAATTCCAACATGTCCCCCTCTCATAGCTTCCATCACCCAGTCACACCATTTATCAAGATACCCTTTCATTTTCAACATTTGTATCACAAAGGGCCATTTGATTTTGTCATATGCCTTCTCAAAATCCACTTTAAAAACTAGGGCATCTTCTTTATTCTTATGAAAGGAATTCAGAGCCCCATGCAAAATCACGATCCCTTCCATAATATACCTGCCCTTAATAAAGGCAGTTTGGGTTCTAGAGATCACAGGGGCCACACACTTAGCCAACATGTTCATCAGAATCTTAGTAATGATTTTAAAACTAACATTCAGTAGGCAAATGGGCCTAAACTTCTAAATTTGTTTAGCATCATTAGTTTTTGGGATTAAAGTAATTATGCCATAGTTGAGTCTAGCAATGTTAATTTCTCCTTTTGCAAAACCATCTACTAGGGTTTTCAGATCCCATTTAACCACTTCCCAAAAATCTTGGTAAGAGGATGTGGATTTTGGGGAAATTGAGTTGCAAAGTACCCCAATTGCACATTATTTAGATGCAAAAGGGGAAAAGTTGGAGGAATCTAGTAAGGAAAAAAAGTGAGATCCCTGATGATTTTTGGGGGCTCAGTTGGGAGGGATTTAAACATGGATATGGAGGTGGGCCTGCGGTGGTGGAGGCCTGGTGAGCTGGAGCCCGGCCCAACCCAACAAAGGGACAGAGTTGTGGGGGGTATAAAAGAGGGAGTGGAGAGGGTTGGGAAGCAATCCCACTCTTTAGGGTTTCCTCCTCTCCCCCCCCCCTCGCCGTCACAAGAAGAAACGATGTCAGGGAATTTTGGTAGAGGGTTGGGAGCTCAGAGATTCAATAGAGGGGGAGGAAATGGAAATATAGGAGGAAGATTCAACAATACTAAGAAGGGAGGGAGATGGGCTGGAGGGAGGCATGCCTTCCCAGGGGGATCTGGAGGTTTTGGAAGAGGGGGAAGCCGTTTTGGCCCTGTGAATGGTATGGGCAGAGATTCAGAGGATGAAGACCCTAGATCTGAGAGGAACAAAGAGAATTTGGTGCGGCAAGCTAAGGCAGGGAAAAAAGATGAAGGGGGAGAGACCGCAAGGATGGCCTGTGGTGAAGTAGAGGGTGCTGTGATGGAAAAAGAGAGGAGCAACAATCAGATATCTCAGCCAGATCAGCAGTAGCAGCAACTGCTTTTAACTTCGCTACTTTCTCAGCTGGTGTAGGGGATGCAGAACAGTGAGAAGAACCAGATGGAAGGGATGGTTGGAAATCGAATTGGTAATATGCTTGGGAAAGAGAGTCATAGGAAAGAGGAAGGAGGTTCTGATGGACAACAGAGAGTTGACAAGATGGTTGAACAGGGAGCTGGACTAGAAATGAAGAAGCAGGGAGGTAAAAGTGGTTGGCAGCAAGGGTATGAGGAAAACAAGAGAAATTTTGACAGGTTTAACAAACAGGTGTGTGGTAAATGTAAAGATCCTAGACACACCACTAAGGATTGCAGGGTGGGACATTGCTTGATCTGTGGCAGAGAGAATCATATTACAGGGGAGTGCAACTTGCTGAAACAGGTTAAACCAGTCCCAAAATATGTAGGATATGCAGCTAAAGGGTTGGGAATTCTTTTGGTAAAGGATGTCCTGATAGCAGAGCATACCAATCCTTTGGGGGTGGTGATCATAAGAGAAGGGAGTATTAATGAGACTGAGCTTGTGAAAGCTTTGGGGGAAATGTTTGATTGGGGGTGGCAATCGAGAGTGAGGGAATCTGGAAAGAATGGATACATGATGAGATTTCCCAATAAGGCAAAGTTGGTGGAGTTGGCCAAATTTAATGACTTCAAATTGCTCGGGACAGGGGTGGTGATCAAGGTTCAACCCTGGTCCCTTGACCATCAGGCTGTTGGGAAGATGCATACCATTTGGGTCAGGCTGGCCAAAGTACCTGATTGTTTCAGGCATTTTTTGGGTGTTTGTGAGGTGGCTGCTGCAGTTGGACCTGTCTTGGAGATTGATATGGATACTATAAATGAGGAGAAAATTAGAGCAAAGTGTGGAATTAGGGATGTGGAGAAAATACCAACTCAAGTGGAAATCACTTCACCTGATCTTCTTATGTTTAGAATTGGGGTGGAAGCTGAGAAGGTGGTGGAAATTGGCTGGTACAAGGAAGAGAAGAGGAAAAATAATAGCAGTAATATCTCAGAAGTGGGTGAGGAAGAGATTGACAGCAGGAAGAGGACTAAATTGGAGGATAATGAACATAGAGGGGTTTCTTTGGGATGCTTATCCCTGAAACAAAGTGAGGAGGTTGATGGAAGAATTGAAAGGATGAAATCTCAGATGGAAGAAAACATAATGCAGTTGCAAAAGGAGATGACTTTGGAGAGAGGAAAATGGCAAAAAGAAAGTGAAATCATGTTCAGTAAGATAAAAGCTCTGGAAGAGGACAAGATTAGAAACAATGCATTATGGGCAAAAAAATGAAAACGGAATCAGAGAATTAGAGAGGATTCAGATAGAGCTGCAGGAGATTAGTAAAAAACAACTAGAAGAAATTCAGAAATTGGCACAAGAGGCTGCCAATAGAGAGGAATATGAAATGGAATTAGCTAATATGGACCTTGAAGATTATGAGAAAGAGACTCAACAGAAAAAGGAAGATACAGATTCTAGGAAATATAATGAGCCCACTGATTATAATGCTAGCCAAGAATCTATTGGGACTTTGGGGGAGAAAATGGCTGAAGTACATGGAAGTGAGATCCTGGATATAGAAGGGGAGGAAAAAGATGTTGAAATCAAGAGAAGTCTTAGAAACAAAGGGAAGGAAGACAAGAAAATTGAAGATATGGCTAAAAGCAGAGCTGAGGAGAGAGACAACTATGGTAAGAATCCTGAACTGGCTATTGCTGATGCCTCTTTACTACATATTAGTTATCTGGTGGGGATTGATTTAGGTTGCTCAATAGAGATGATTGACAAAAAATATAGATATTATTAATAAGATGGAAATAGCTAGAAGAGAGCTATACTTTCAGAATATTAAAAGAAAAAAAAGTGGTAAAGCAGGGGAGAATGTGAGGAGAATGAAAATTTTGAAAAAGATGTCCCAGTATATATTAATACTGGAGACATAACCCTTGAGGAACTTTGTTCAGATTATGAACATTCTGATGTGGATATTGAGGAACAACAGATTAAAAAACTGAGGGGAATGTTCTCAAGGGGAAAAAGTGGTAGGAAACGCTCACCAGCACTTGACTGTGTGAAGCAATCAGTTGGGATTGGAGTCCTTCGAAGAAGGAAAAAAGATGAAAGGTTTTAATTGAGAGTTCTCTCTGTATTTGCATCAGATATAGATTTGTTTTTTTGGTCAAAATATAGAAAATGAGGGGAGTTTTTTGGAATGTAAGGGGTATAGGACAAGATCATAAAAAAGATATGTTAGGGAAATGATTATGGATCAGAAGCTGGACTTTATTGGACTCTCTGAGACCATAAAGTAAGACTTCACAAAAAATGAGCTACATAATTTGTGTGGAGGGAGAAATTTTCAATGGAGCTGGAACCCACCCAGAGGCATGTCAGGGGGGATCCTGGTGGGGGTTAACAAAGATATGTTTAATGTTGAAAATATTGAAAAAGGACAATATTTCTTGAGAATGTTAGTATTTGATAAAAATATCAAAATGCACTGAAATTTGGTCACTGTATATGGGGATGCACAGAAGGAAGGAAAAGTCAGTTTCCTTGCTGAATTGGCAAGATTATATCATGATAATCCTCTGTCTTGCTTGGTTGGGGGAGATTTTAACATTATCAGAAATGGGAAGGAGAAGAACAAACTTATGCTTAATGAACAATGGTCCTTCATGTTCAATGCCATTATTGAACAAGTAGGGCTTAGGGAATTACCCCTGAATGGGAGGAAATACACTTGGGCTAATAATCAGGAGGACCCTACTTTTGAAAAACTAGACAGAGTGTTGATGTGCCCGACTTGGGAGGAAAAGTACCCATTTACCATGTTGCAAGCCTTTGCTAGAGATTTCGATCATACTCCTTTGTTCCGGATCTGAGGGAAGCTCATGATCATAAATATATTTTTAGATATGAAAATGTTTGGCTGCTGAGAGAGGGTTTTAGAGAGTTGGTATATAATACCTGGAATGACAGATACTTCGGGGACATTTTGGATAGATGGCAATCAAGGTTGAGAAGATTGAGGAAAAAGGCTAAAGGATGGAATAGAAATATAGATGCTTGGTATAGAAAAATAAAAATGGAAATAATAAAGGAGCTTGATGATTTAGATAAGAGAGCTGAGATCATGGGTTTAAGTGCGGTGGATAGAAATGAACAGAAAGAGCTTAGAGCCCAACTGAAAAGAGTAATGATGCAAGAGGAGATGAAATGGTTGCAGAGGTATAAAGATTCGGAGATTAAAGATGGAGACAGAAATACTAGATATTATCATGCTAAAGTGAATGGGAGGAGGAGAAAAAACAAAATTGTTTCCCTGAAACAGGAAGAAGGGATTATAGAAGGGGATGAGAAGTTAATGGAGTATATTACCAAATTCTATAAAGAATTATTTGGACATCCTGAAGAATCTAGTATCTCGCTGAGAGAGATAGGGATGGATAAAATCAATGAACAAGAAAGAGATGAGCTTTTGACACCTTTCTCCCTAAATGAATTCATCAAGTGGTCTTTGGGATGAAAAGAAATAAAAGCCCTGGGCCTGATGAGTTCCCTGCTGATTTTTACCAAGATTTTTGGGAAGTTGTCACGAAATGACAATTGTGATAATTATCAAAAACTGAGTGGCAAAAATGAAATGTCAAAATCTAGAATGACATAAAGAAAATTGATCAAATCTAGAGTGGCGGAAACAAAATTTCCCCCAAATGTATCGTTCCCCGCAATCGGTGTTTCGCTTGGGGAAATGCTGAGTAAATTGCATAAAACCACCACTTTGAGGGCTAGCTTTGCGAAAATCACTAGGGTACAGTTTCTCTGCAGAAAGCACCACATCTTGCGTAATTCTTTTGCAAAATCCACTGATCGGCGGATCTGGGTCGTTTAAGAGCGTTTATGACAGATGGGGCCCGTTTTTCTGCTTATGTGGCATACCTGTTTAGATTTAATGCAAAAACGTCCTCCTACATTCTCCCCACTACATTTCAGGCCCTCCAACCACGCCCTCACTCCATCAGCAGGAGGCAGGCTCGGCACCGCCCCTCCCTCCCCGGGCCGCCGCCGTCGTGCCCCCCCCCCCCCACACCCACGAGAGACGATCTCGTTCCCGATTTTGAGCAGGCCGGAGACCAGGGGCAAGCTGGCGTTGAGTGCGACCCGGCCTGTGAGGATGGTGGTCGCGGTATTGCGGCGAGGAGGAGACGGCGTTGATGGCGAGGACGACGCGCATGACGACGGTGGTGATGGCGCGGCCGCTGGGGGTCGATTTAACAGGATGGAAGGAGCGCCGAAGCGAGGGAGAAGTGCCCGTCAGGCGCCGCCGCCTGCCGATCGTCGGTATGGCGCCTAAGCGGCCGAGGATGGCGATGGATCGCGGTGACGGCGAGGCATGGTGGACCGCGAGGCGGGAGAGGAGGTGGCACCGGTGGAGGAGGAGGACGCGGGCGGCGATGGTGTTGCAGGCGTCCAGGAGCGCGACGCCGGTGTCGAGTCTGTGGCGGCGGCGACAGTGTCCTTCCGTCCCAGGGCCCAATGGCGAAGCGTGGCACAGCGTCGCAAGGGTGGCCGCGAGAGACCGCCAAAGCGCGAGAAGGCCGCCAAAGCGCGAGGAGGAAGGTGACCCCGATCCAGATCCTCGCCGGGGAGTAGTGGTCCACCGCGGAGGAGGAGCGTGGGTCTAATTGCGTTTTTCAATTTTGATTTAGGGGTGTCTATGTAAAATTGTAGGGTCTAGTTTGTAATTTTAGATTGAAAACCACCCCGCATAAAAAGTTACGCCACGTGGGCAAAAAATGGGCCCCAACTGTCATAAACTTACTTAACGCGGCCCGATCCGCCGATCAGTGGATTTTGCAAAAGAATTACGCAAGACGTGGTGCTTTCTGCAGAGAAACTGTACCCTAGTGTTTTTCGCAAAGCTAGCCCTCAAAGTGGTGGTTTTATGCAATTTACTCGGGAAATGCTACATGGACCTGTCGGTAACGACCAACGATGGTACGGTCCACTTGCCCGTCCGCAACGCGGCAAAGCGCACTCCAAAGCCAGACAAAATCCATGCGCAGCAGCAACCACCGTTCCGTTTTGGTCGGCAGGACAAGGATGGCGTTGAAAAAACCTCGGCCGTGATGGAGGAGCAGCAACCTACCTGGATCAGCTGCACCTTGTCCCTCCCAGACTCCCCGTCCCACCACCCCCGACACAAACGACGTCGTGCATGCCTGGTGCACCCGAATCGAGCCGAATCCTCCGGATATGTAGCTCGTCACATCCACATTATCTTGCTTCCTCGAGAAGATGCAGCGCACGTCGTGGCGCCGCGCGTGGAGGGAATGTCCGGTGGGTACGTCAGGGGAGGGAACACCTGTTCGTGCATGGCATGGCTTGGCGTGGACTCGGAGGCAGGTATCATCGTCACGTTGTCCGGCCTTTTGACCCAATTCCGTCGATCTCGTCAAACAATCCGTCGAATCTAGCATTACCTTAACAGCAAACGATCGAGCACGACATGACCAGCACCACCAGCTTTCAGTGCCAAGCAACATACGGCACGTAGAACATGGTAAAAAGTCACGGTGAAAAACATTTCTTCTCAATCGCGGTGTACAGTCTTTTTTTCAAGGAAAAATGGCGAAATGCTTGGAGGAATAAAAACGGTGTCTCTCGTTCTGCTAGGGCGGCGATCGCCGGGTTCGATGACGAGCGGGTTCGATGATCATTTACCCGCTGTGCATGGCCGCCCTGGCGGTGCGGCGGCCGAAGTGCGACGTGGAGGACCCGTTGAGGCCCTTGGCCAGCCGGTGCAGCCCGGGGTTCAGCCGGACGCACCCCATCAGGCTCAGCCCGTGCCGCGCTGCGCCCTCTTCTGCCCCCGCCGTCGCGCCGTACTTGCCCTGCTTCTTCTGCTTCCCGCCCGCCGAGGCGTCGCCATTGGCAGTGGCATCCACGGGTTCCGTCTTCTTGACCGGCGTGCACAGATGTTGCACCGGCGAGTACTTGAACACCGGCTCCCTGCTGATAGTGCTGCCGCCGGCGCGTCCTTTGGCCGATAGCCTCCGGAACAGGAGCAGGTCGCTGAGCCGCCATTTCTTCCTGCCGCCATTGTTCGCGGTCGGTGGGACGGAGCGTGGCGACGCGACGGAGTCGGGATTCATCGGCACGGTGTCTGTTGCGGTGTCGGGCGCTGCGTCTTTGACGCCGGGGCCGAGGGGGGATGGCGCGGCCGCCTTGGACGCGTTCGCCATGGCTGTGGCGAACGGGTCGAAGTCCGGACCGGGCCCGGTCAGGCCCCGAAGCCGGGGAGACCACATCGCGGACCTGGCCGACCGTGGCGACGAGCCCACGCTGCCGCCGTCGAGCAGACGCGGCGGCGGCTTGAGCGGCCGGATCTTGCCTTCGTCGAAGAGCTCGTCCGCCGTCGTCAGCTGATCCGGCTCCTGCGCGCTCCGGTCCAGGAGGATGCCGAAGTCGAAGTCCGCGTTCTCGCCGTCCCCGGTCGCCGTCGCACCGGAGCCGACCCCGGGCTTCGGTGTCCCCGGCTTCTCCTCCCAGTCGAACGGCACGGCGGATTCGACCGTGCGGCGCGTGGAGTACGACGCGCGGGGCTGGAAGCCGTCGCCACCGTCGCCCGCGCCGGAGAACTGCGCGTATATGGCAGCCGCGCGCTCGGGGCTGGCGGGGGCGCTGGCGAAGTGCTGGAAGAGGTCGAAGGGGTCGGCGCCGTCGGACAGGCCGTCGGCGGAGACGTCGGGCGGGAGGAGCCCGAACGGGTTGGGCGACGGGGGCGCGGTCACCGCCGTGGTGGCCAGGAACGGGTTGCCATCCTCCAATGCGTCAGCGGAGCCGAACGGGTTCCTGGTGCTCACGGACCCCGCGGGGTAGGCGTCGTCGCTGAGGACCGCACCCTCGAAGCTAAACTCCGGCGGCGGCGTGGCGATCTCCATCGATCACGTCCGTCTGGCTAGCTCTGGGTCCGGGCGTCTGCTGGTACGTGTGCGCGGTTTCGTGGCGAGGAGGAAGGCGGTGATCGAGAGGTCGGAGAGGGAGTATAAGTTTGCCGGGGTAAGGAAGGGAAGGGGAGGGAGAGGAGGCGAGAAATGATCAAAATGACGAACGTGGCGGGGACTTAAATGGAAGGACGGCGGGATCGTCGCCCGCCATGTTTTGGTTCAGCTCCCCGCAACCATCTCAACACTTGTCGCCTCGATCGGGGGGAGGAAAATCAATTGCAATTGGGTGGGGGCGGCACAATTCAGCGTGTTGCACTACACGGTTGACGCGCTAAATGATCTCGCATTTAAACCAGTTTACACATCGAGGTGGATCTTGCATGCTGATCGGTATTTTTTGGTTAAACCAAGCTTTATTGATGAAAAAGTTCAGGGCCTCTTTGATTCACAGGATTTTGAAAACACGGGAATAGAAAAAGTATTTAGGATTGGAGTAACATACTCACTTGAATCCTATAGGATTAGCAAGGAGTGTTTGATGCCATAGGAAAAACAAAAATAAATGTAAACGGAGGTTTGAGTGGATGTTAGATTTTCTATAGTACTTACTACTCCAAGCATGCAAAAGATTTCACAGGAAAAACAAAGAAATTATAAAAAGAGGTTTGAGTGGAACTCAAAGAGGGTGAAGGGTACAAAATATTTCATAGAAAAAATTTCTATGGGATCCAATCATATGAATCAAAAGACCAATGTAGAACAAATTCATATGGATATCAATCCTCCAAAAATCCTACATAATGCCTTTGAATCAAAGGAGCCTTCAGATGGTGTGGGATACAAAACGAATCATGGGGTTCGACCAACCAAACATGTACCCAGATCCAGAGAGTGGGAAAACTTGCCTAAACTATCAGCATCGCTATTAACAAATCTTCCTTCGATACTAAAAATACAATTTAAAGAAGATCTCTGTCTAATCTCGCTAATAATAGCTCCATGCCCTCCTTGACCAACTATTTCACCGTCATTGATCACCTGCTTGGAGTTCGAGGCAATGATAATGTTCCCAAGCATCAAATCCTCCGCAAGAAATAAACCTTCGCGACAAGCTATTACCTCGAGTATCACCACATCTGTTATGCACATGCCACCAAAGTTGAGCTGCCCATATAATTTCCAGCAGCATCCCGGCAGACTACAACAGCGGATCCTCTTGCCTGCGACCATGAAATTCCCGCATCAACGTGGATCTTAGCAAACCCCGGTGGGGCGCGCTTTAGGTCTAATTGTTACAACTCCAGGTACAACTATAGCCTTACTCAACTTGGTCGGCAGTACCTCGAGCATGCTGATGAGTAGAGGGCATGTTTGATTACCTGCATCCCCAACCAGGCCCGGGATGTAATTTTGGCTCGCTTGGTTAGCTAAGCTGCATCTGACCCTCCCATCAAAGGAATTCCATCTTGACCCACATGAACCTCAAAGCACCTCCTAGTCAGGTATGAGAGAAACGACCGAATCGACGGATTTCACTCAATTAGCTCGTCTTGTGAAGGCAGGGGAACGCGACGCCGAGTTAGTGCGAGCAGCGAGATGTTTTGAGCTCGCACATCCAAACCCGCACAATCACCCCCCTGCTACGTCTTGAGCTTGCGTTGGTTTTCCTTGGAAAGGAAAGGGTGATGCAGTAATAGTAGCGTAAGTATTTCCCTCAATTTTTGAGAACCAAGGTATCAATCCAGTAGGAGGCTCCTCAAAAGTCCCACGCACCTACACAAACAAACAAAGAACTCGCAACCAACGCAATAAAGGGGTTATCAATCCCTTCACGGCCACTTGCGAAAGTGAGATCTAATAGAGATAGTATGATAAGATAAATATATTTTTGGTATTTTATAATATAGATGCAAAAGTATAGATGCAAATAAAAGTAGATTGGAAGCAAATATGATAAGAGATAGACCCGGGGGCCATAGGTTTCATTAGAGGCTTCTCTCAAGATAGTATAAGTATTACGGTGGGTGAACAAATTATTGTCAAGCAATTGATAGAAAAGCGAATAATTATGAGATTATCTAGGCATGATCATGTATATAGGCATCACGTCCGTGACAAGTAGACCGACTCCTGCCTGCATCTACTACTATTACTCCACACATCGACCGGCTCATGCCTGCATCTAGAGTATTAAGTTCATAAGAACAGAGTAACGCCTTAAGTAAGATGACATGATGTAGAGGGATAAACTCATGCAATATGATACAAACCCCATCTTTTTATCCTCGATGGCAACAATACAATACGTGCCTTGCAGCCCTTTACATCCTTTGGGTAAGGACACCGCAAGATTGAACCCAAAGCTAAGCACTTCTCCCATGGCAAGAAAGATCAATCTAGTAGGCCAAACCAAACTAATAATTCGAAGAGACTTGCAAAGATAACTCAATCATACATAAAAGAATTCAGAGAAGATTCAAATATTTCTCAAAGATAAACTTGATCATAAACCCACAATTCATCAGATCTCGACAAACACACCGCAAAAAGAGTTTACATCGAATAGATCTCCACAAGAGAGGGGGAGAACATTGTATTGAGATCCAAAAAGAGAGAAGAAGCCATCTAGCTAATAACTATGGACCCAAAGGTCTGTGGTAAACTACTCACAACTCATCGGAGGGGCTATGGTGTTGATGTAGAAGCCCTCCATGGTCGATTCCCCCTCCGGCGGAGCGCCGACGAAGGCTCCAAGATGGGATCTCATGGATACAGAAGGTTATGGTGGTGTAAATTGTGTTTCGTTGGCTCCCTGGATGTTTTCGGGGTACGTAGGCTTATATAGGAGGAAGAAGTAAGTCGGTGGCCGCCCGAGGGGCCCACGAGATAGGGGGCATGCCCTATAGGGGGGCGCCCTACCCTCTTGTGGCCGCCTCGGCTGCTTCTTGACTTGCACTCCAAGTCCTCTGGATCACGTTCGTTCCAAAAATCATGCTCCCAAAGGTTTCATTCCGTTTGGACTCCGTTTGATATTCCTTTTCTTCGAAATACAGAAATAGGCAAAAAAAACAGCAATACGGGCTGGGCCTCCGGTTAGTAGTTTACTCCAAAAAATGATATAAATGTGTAAAATAAAGCCCATAAACATCCAAAAGGGGTAATATAATAGCATGGAACAATCAAAAATTATAGATACGTTGGTGACGTATCAAGCATCCCCAAGCTTAATTCCTGCTCGTCCTCGAGTAGGTAAATGATAAAAACAGAATTTTTGATGTGGAATGCTACCTAGCATAATTCTCAATGTAATTTTTTTATTGGGGCATGAATGTTCAGATCCAAATGATTCAAAATAAAAGTTCATATTGACATAAGAAATGGTGATACTTCAAGCATACTAATCAAAGTAATCATGTCTTCTCAAAATAACATGGCCAAAGAAAGTTATCCCTACAAAATCGTATAGTCTGGCTGTTGCTCTATCTTCATCACACAAAGTATTTAATCATGCACAACCCCGATGACAAGCCAAGCAATTGTTTCATACTTTAATAATCTCAAACTTTTTCAACTTTCACGCAATACATGAGCGTGAGCCATGGACATAGCACTATATGTGGAATAGAATGGTGGTTGTGGAGAAGACAAAAAGGAGAAGATGGTCTCACATCAACTAGGCGTATCAACGGGCTATGGAGATGCCCATTAATAGATATCAATGTGAGTGAGTAGGGATTGCCATGCAACGGATGCACTAGAGCTATAAATATATGAAAGCTCAACAAAAGAAACTAAATGGGTGTGCATCCAACTTGCTTGCTCACGAAGACCTAGGGCATTTTGAGGAAGCCCATCATTGGAATATACAAGCCAAGTTCTATAATGAAAAGTTCCCACTAATATATGAAAGTGACAACATAGGAGACTCTCTATCATGAAGATCATGGTGCTACTTTGAAGCACAAGTGTGGAAAAAAGAGAAAGTAGCATTGTCCCTTCTCTCTTTTTCTCTCATATTATTATTAATTTTCTTTTCTTTTTATTTATTTCCTTTTTCTTTTCCTTTTTTTCTTTGGCCTTTTTTGGCCTTTCTCTTTTTTTTGTAAAGTCCGAAGTCTCATCCGTACTTGTGGGGGAATCATAGTCTTTATCATCCTTTCCTCACTAGGAAAATGCTTTAATAATGAAGATCATCACACTTTTATGGATTTACAACTCAAGAATTACAACTCAAAGCTAGAAAAAGATATGACTCTATATGAATGCCTCCGGCGGTGTACCGGGATATGCAATGAATCAAGAGCGACATGTATGAAAATTATGAAAGTGGCCTTGCCACAAATACGATGTCAACTACATGTTCATGCAAAAAGCAATATGTCAAAAGTAATGCGTGTCATATGAACGGAACGGTGGAAATTTGCATGGCAATATATCTTGGAATGGCTATGGAAATGCCATAATAGGTAGGTATGGTGGCTGTTTTGGGGAAGGTATATGGTGGGTGTATGGTACCTGCGAAAGTTGCGCGGCACAAGAGAGGCTAGCAATGGTGGAAGGGTGAGGGTGCGTATAATCCATGGACTCAACATTAGTCAAAAGAACTCATATACTTATTGCAAAAATCTAGAAGTCATCAAAAACAAAGCACTACGCGCATGCTCCTAGGGGGATAGATGTTGGGGAACATTGCAGAAAATAAAAAAAATTCTACACTTCACCAAGATCAATCTATGGAGTCATCTAGCAACAAGAGAGAGGAGTGCATCTACATACCCTTGTAGATCACGCGCGGAAGCGTTCAAGAGAACGGGGTTGAGGGAGTCGTACTCGTCGTGATCCAAATCACCGAAGATCCTAGTGCCGAACGGACGGCACCTCCGTGTTCAACACACGTATGGTTGGGGAAGACGTCTCCTCCTTCTTGATCCAGCAAGGGGGAGGGAGAGGTTGATGGAGATCCAGCAGCACGACAGCGTGGTGGTGGAAGTAGCGGCGATCTCGGCAGGGCTTTGCTAAGCTCTATGAGAGGGAGCGGTGTTGCGGAGGGAGAGGGAGGCGCCAGGAACAGGGGTGCGCAGCCCTCCCTCCCCCCTCTTTATATAGGGGCCCTGGGGGGCGTCGGCCCCCTGGAGATCCCATCTCAAGGGGGGGGCGGCCAAGGGGGGGACATGTCCCCCAAGTCAAGTGGGCCCCCCCCCACCCCTAGGGTTTCCAACCCTAGGCGCAGGGGAGGCCCAAGGGGGGCGCACCAGCCCACCAGGGGCTGGTTCCCTTCCCCACTTCAGCCCATGGGGCCCTTCGGGATAGGTGGCCCCACCCGGTGGACCCTCGGGACCCTTTCGGTGGTCCCGGTACAATACCAGTGACCCCCAAAACTGGACTTCCTATATATAATTCTTCACCTCCGGACCATTCCGGAACTCCTCGTGACGTCCGGGATCTCATCCCGGACTCCGAACAACTTTTGGGTTACCGCATACTAGTATCTCTACAACCCTAGCATCACCGAATCTTAAGTGTGTAGACCCTACGGGTTTGGGAGACATGCAGACATGACCGAGACGACTCTCCGACCAATAACCAACAGCGGGATCTGGATACCCATGTTGGCTCCCACATGCTCCTCGATGATCTCATCGGATGAACCATGATGTCGAGGATTCAAGTAATCCCATATACAATTCCCTTTGTCAATCGGTACGTTACTTGCCCGAGATTCGATCGTCGGTATCCCAATACCTCGTTTAATCTCGTTACCGGCAAGTCACTTTACTCGTACCGTAATGCATGATCCCAAGACCAACCACTTAGTCACTTTGAGCTCATTATGATGATGCATTACCGAGTGGGCCCAGAGATACCTCTCCATCATACGGAGTGACAAATCCCAGTCTTGATCCGTGTCAACCCAACAGACACTTTCTGAGATACCTGTAGTATACCTTTATAGCCACCTAGTTACGTTGTGACGTTTGGTACACCCAAAGCACTCTTACGGTATCCGGGAGTTACACGATCTCATGGTCTAAGGAAATGATACTTGACATTAGAAAAGCTCTAGCAAAACGAACTACACGATCTTGTGCTATGCTTAGGATTGGGTCTTGTCCATCACATCATTCTCCCAATGATGTGATCCCGTTATCAATGACATCCAATGTCAATGGTCAGGAAACCGTGACCATCTATTGATAAATGAGCTAGTCAACTAGAGGCTCACTAGGGACATGTTGTGGTCTATGTATTCACACATGTATTACGATTTCCGGATAACACAATTATAACATGAATAATAGACAATTATCATGAACGAGGAAATATAATAATAACCATTTTATTATTGCCTCTAGGGCATATTTCCAACAGTCTCCCACTTGCACTAGAGTCAATAATCTAGTTACATTGTGATGAATCGAACACCCATAGAGTTCTGGTGTTGATCATGTTTTGCTCACGAAAGAGGTTTAGTCAACGGATCTGCGACATTCAGATATGTGTGCACTTTACAAATATCTATGTCTCCATCTTGAACATTTTTACGAATGGAGTTAAAGCGACGCTTGATGTGTCTGGTCTTCTTGTGAAACCTGGGCTCCCTGGCAAGGGCAATAGCTCCAGTGTTGTCACAGAAGAGAGTCATTGGCCCCGACGCATTGGCTATGACTCCTAGGTTGGTGATGAACTCCTTCATCCAGATTGCTTCATGTGCTGCCTCCGAGGCTGCCATGTACTCCGCTTCACATGTGGATCCCGCCACGATGCTTTGCTTGCAATCGCACCACCATTGCCCCACCATTCAAAATATACACGTATCCGGTTTGTGACTTAGAGTCATCGGATCGTGTCGAAGCTAGCGTCGGCGTAACCCTTCTGACGAGCTCTTCGTCACCTCCATATACGAGAAACATATCCTTAGTCCTTTTCGGGCACTTCAAGATATTCTTGACCGTTGTCCGATGTTCCATGCGGGATTACTTTGGTACCTTCCTACCAAACTTACGGCAAGGTTTACATCAGTGTAGTACAAGATGGCATACATGATAGACCCTATGGCGAGGCATAGGGGCGACACTCATCTTTTCTCTATCTTCGCCGTGGTTGGACATTGAGCCGAGCTCAATTTCACACCTTGCAACACGAGCAAGAACCCCTTCTTGGACTAATCCATATTGAACTTCTTCAATATCTTATCAAGGTATGTGCTTTGTGAAAGACCTATGAGGCGTCTCGATCTATCTCTATAGATCTTGATGCCTAATATGTAAGCAACTTCTCCAAGGTCCTTCATTGAAAACACTTATTCAAGTAGGCCTTAATGTTGTCCAAAAGTTCTATATCATTTCCCATCAAAAGTATGGCATCCACATATAATATGAGAAATGCTCTGAGCTCCCACTCACTTTCTTGTAAACGCAGCTTCTCCATAATTTGCATAAACCTAAACGCTTTGATCATTTCATTAAAGCGAATGTTCCAACTCGAGATGCTTGCACCAGCCCATAGATGGAGCTATTTGGAGCTTGCATACCTTGTTAGCATTCTTAGGATCGACAAAACCTTTCGGCTGCATCATATACAGTTCTTCCTTAAGATGGCCGTTAAGGAATGCCGTTTTGACGTCCATTTGCCATATATCATAATCATAGTATGCGGCAATTGCTAACATGATTCAGACGGACTTCAGCTTCGCTACGAGAGAGAAAGTCTCATCATAGTCAACCCCTTGAACTTGTCGATAACCCTTAGCGACAATAGATGGTAACATTACCATCCGCGTCCGTCTTCTTCTTAAAGATCCATTTGTTTTCTATCGCTCGCCGATCATCGGGCAAGTCTGTCAAAGTCCACACTTTGTTTTCATATATGGATCCTATCTCGGATTGCATGGCTTCAAGCCATTTGTTGGAATCTGGGCCCGCCATTGCTTCTTCATAGTTCGAAGGTTCACCGTTGTCTAACAACATGATTTCTAGGACAGGGTTGCCATACCACTCTGGTGTGGAACGTGTCCTCGTGGACCTACGAAGTTCAGTAGTAACTTGATCCGAAGTACTGCTACGTCTCGAGCTTGCGTTGGTTTTCCCGAAGAGGAAGGGATGATGCAGACAATAGCATAAGTATTTCCCTCGGTTTTGAGAACCAAGGTATCAATCCAAGAGGAGGTCACGCGCAAGTCCTCGTACTGCACAACACGATAGCAACTCGCAACCAACGCTTAGGGTTGTCAATCCCTTCATGGTTACTTACGAGTGAGATCGATAGAGATAATATTTTTGGTATTTTGATAGATAGATGCAAAGTAAAAAGTAAAGGCAAAGTAAAAACAAAGCAAGTAAATAAAGTGATATAGATTGATATGATGAGAATAGACCGGGGCCATAGGTTTCACTAGTGGCTTCTCTCAAGAGCATAAGTATTCTACGGTGGGTGAACAAATTCTTGTTGAGCAATTGATGAATTGAGCATAGTTATGAGTATATCTAGGCAATGATCATGTATATAGGCATCACGTCCGTGACAAGTAGATCGAAATGATTACGCATCTACTACTATTACTCCACTCATCGATGACTATCCAAGCATGCATCTAGAGTATTAAGTTAAAAACAGGTAGCATTAAGCAAGATGACATGATGTAGAGGATAAATTCATGCAATATGATAAAAACCCATATTGTTATCCTCGATGGCAACAATACAATACGTGCCTTGCAACTCTTTACATCCATTGAGTAAGGACACCGCAAGATTGAACCCAAAGCCATGCACTTCCCCATTGCAAGAACTACCAATCTAGTTGGCCAAACCAAATGGATAATTCAAGAGACTTGCAAAGATAACTCAATCATACATAAAAGAATTCAGAGAAGAATCAAATATTTTCCATAGATAATCTTGGATCATAAACCCACAATTCATCGATCTCAACAAACACACCGCAAAAAGAAGATTACATCGAATAGATCTCCACAAGAGAGGGGAAGAACATTGTATTGAGATCCAGAAAGAGAGAAGGCCATCTAGCTACTAGCTATGGACCCGAAGGTCTGAAGTAAACTACTCACACTTCATCGGAGGGGCTATGGTGATGATGTAGAAGCCCTCCGTGGTGGATGCCCCCTCCGGCGGAGCTCCAGAACAGGCCCCAAGATGGGATCTCGTGGATACAGAAGGTTGCGGCGGTGGAATTAGGTTTTTGGCTCCTGTTTTGATCATACGGGGATACGTAGGTATATATAGGAGGAAGGAGTATGTCGGTGGAGCTCCTAGGGGCCCATGAGGTAGGGGGCGCGCCCAGGGGGGAGGATGCGCCCTCCACCCTCGTGACCGCCTCGTGGCTTTCTTGGCGGAGGGTCCAAGTCTCCTGGATCTTATCTGATGTGTAAATCACGTTCCCGAAGGTTCATTCCGTTTGGACTCCGTTTGATATTCTGTTTCTTCGAAATACTGAAAAAGGCAAAAAACAGCAATTCTGGGCTGGGCCTCCGGTTAATAGGTTAGTCCCAAAAATAATATAAAAGTGGAAAATAAAGCCCATTATAGTCCAAAACAGTAGATAAAGTAGCATGGAGCAATCAAAAATTATAGATACGTTGGAGACGTATCAAGCATCCCCAAGCTTAATTCCTACTCGTCCTCGAGTAGGTAAATGATAAAAAAGAATTTTTGATGCAGAGTGATACTTTGGCATAATTTCAATGTAAATCTTCTTAATCATGGTATGAATATTCAGATCCGAAAGATTCAAGACAAAAGTTCATATTGACATAAAAATAATAATACTTCAAGCATACTAACAAAGCAAATATGTCTTCTCAAAATAACATGGCCAAAGAAAGTTATCCCTACAAAATCATATAGTCTGGCTATGCTCCATCTTCCCCACACAAAGTATTTAAATCATGCACAACCCCGATGACAAGCCAAGCAATTGTTTCATACTTTAACATTTTCAAAACTTTTTCAATCTTCACGCAATACATGAGCGTGAGCCATGGATATAGCACTATACATGGAATAGAACGGTGGTTGTGGAGAAGACAAAAAGAGGGAAGATAGTCTCACATCAACTAGGCGTATCAACGGGCTATGGAGATGCCCATCAATAGATATCAATGTGAGTGAGTAGGGATTGCCATGCAACGGATGCACTAGAGATATAAGTATATGAAAGCTCAACAAAAGAAACTAAGTGGGTGTGCATCCAACTCGCTTGCTCACGAAGACCTAGGGCATTTTGAGGAAGCCCATCATTGGAATATACAAGCCAAGTTCTATAATGAAAAATTCTCACTAGTATATGAAAGTGACAAAATGAGAGACTCTCTATCATGAAGATCATGGTGCTACTTTGAAGCACAAGTGTGGTAAAAGGATAGTAGCATTGTCCCTTCTCTCTTTTTCTCTCATTTTTTTTATTTGGGCCTTTTCTCTTTTTTTCTATGGCCTCTTTTTTTTCGTCCAGAGTCTCATCCCGACTTGTGGGGGAATCATAGACTCCATCATCCTTTCCTCACTTGGGACAATGCTCTAATAATGATGATCGTCACACTTTTATTTTTCCTTACAACTCAACAATTACAACTCGATACTTAGAACAAAATATGACTCTATATGAATGCCTCCGGCGGTGTACCGGGATATGCAATGAAACATGAGTGACATGTATGGAAGAATTTTGAAAGGTGGTTTTTGCCACAAATACGATGTCAACTACATGATCATGCTAGCAATATGACAATGATTGAGCGTGTCATAATAAACGGAATGGTGGAAAGTTGCATGACAATATATCTCGGAATGGCTATGGAAATGCCATGATAGGTAGGTATGGTGGCTGTTTTGAGGAAGGTTTACGGTGGGTGTATGATACCAGCGAAAAGTGCGCGGTATTAGAGAGGCTAGCAAAGGTGGAAGGATGGGAAGAAGTGCGTATAATCCATGGACTCAACATTAGTCATAAAGAACTCATATACTTATTGCAAAAATCTAGAAGTTATCAAAGCAAAGTATTACGCGCATGCTCCTAGGGGGATAGATCTGTAGGAAAAGACCATCGCTCGTCCCCGACCGCCACTCATAAGGAAGACAATCAATAAATAAATCATGCTCCGAGTTCATCACATAACGGTTCACCATACGTGCATGCTACGGGAATCACAAACTTCAACACAAGTATTCCTTAAATTCACAACTACTCAACTAGCATGACTCTAATATTATCGCCTTCATATCTCAAAACAATTATCAAGCATCAAACTTATCTTAGTATTCAACGCACTCAAAAGAAAGTTTCACATATCTTGAACACCAAGTATATTAACATTAATCAAATTACCATGCTATAAAAGACTCTCAAAATAATCTAAGTGAAGCATGAGAGATCAAGTTTCTTTAAAACAAATCCACCACCGTGCTCTAAAAGATCTAAGTGAAGCACTAGAGAAAAAATTATCACGCTCAAAAGATATAAGTGAAGCACTATGAGCAAAACTATCAAGCTCAAAAGATATAAGTGAAGAACATAGAGTATTCTAACAAATTTCAATTCATGTATGGCTCTCTCAAAAGGTGTGTACAGCAAAGATGATTGTGGTAAACTAACAAGCAAAGACACAAATAATACAAGACGCTCCAAGCAAAACACATATCATGTTGGTGAATAAAAATATAGCTCCAAGTAAATTACCGATGGAAGTGGATTTAAAGAGGGATGCCTTCAGGGCATCCCCAAGCTTTGACTTTTTGGTGTCCTTGGATTATCTTGGGGGTGCCATGGGCATCCCCAAGCTTAGGCTCTTGCCACTCCTTGTTCCATAATCCATCAAAAGAATTCACCCAAAACTTGAAAACTTCACAACACAAAACTCAACAGAAATCTCGTGAGCTCCGTTAGAGAAAGAAAACAAAAGACTACTTCAAGGTACTGTAATGAACTCATTCTTTATTTATATTGGTGTTAAACCTACTGTATTCCAACTTCTCTATGGTTTATAAACTAATTTACTAGCCATAGATTCATCAAAATAAGCAAACAGCACACGAAAAACAGAATCTGTCAAAAACAGAACAGTCTGTAGTAATATGTAACTAACGCAAACTTCTGGAACTCTAAAAATTCTAAAAAAATAGGAAGTCCTGGACAATTTGTTTATTGATCAGCAGAAAAAAGAATCAACGCAAAAGCACTATCCAGTAAAAATGGCAGCTAATTTCGTGAGCGCTAAAGTTTCTGTTTTTCAGCAGAATCAAATCAACTATCATCGTAGGTTATCCTATAGGTCCTACTTGGCATAAACACTAATTAAAACATAAAACTGTTGGGGAACGTAGTAATTTAAAAAAAATTCCTACGCACACGCAAGATCATGGTGATGCATAGCAATGAAAGGGGAGTGTGTTGTCTACGTACCCTCATAGACCGAAGCGGAAGCGTTGACGCAACGTAGAGGAAGTAGTCGTACGTCTTCCCGGTCCAACCGATCCAAGCACCGTTACTCCGGCACCTCCTAGTTCTTGACACACGTACAGCTCGATGATGCACCCCGGGCTCCGATCCAGCAGAGCTTCAGGGAGGAGCTCCGTCAGCACGACGGCGTGGTGACGATCTTGATGTTCAACCGTCGCAGGGCTTCGCCTAAGCACCGCTACAATATGACCGAGGTGTAATATCGTGGAGGGGGGCACCGCACACGGCTAAGGAACAATCACGAAGATCAACTTGTGTGTCTATGGGGTGCCCCCCGCCCCCGTATATAAAGGAGCCAAGGGGAGGGGGCGGCCGGCCAAGGAGGGGCGCGCCAGGGGGGAGTCCTACTCCCACCGGGAGTAGGACTCCCTTTCTTTCCTTGTTTGGAGAAGGAGAAGGGGGAAAGAGGAGGAAGAAGGGAATGAAAGGGGGGGCGCCGCCCCCCTTCCCTTGTCCTATTCGGACTA
>JAHHZJ010003279.1:0-62621 GCA_021437245.1 Aegilops speltoides
GATTGGGCGGCCTCTTTTCCAGTCGACCCTCATCATGGACACGTTGCATCTCTCTTCCTTTGCACCATCACCTCCTTGGGTGCCACCTCACCGTGATACAAAGCGGCACAACCACCCTTCGCCAAAACGGGGCTGCGAGTTCTTCTTCTTCCTCGTCCAAAGGGCGTATATTATTTGTTCGTTGTAAGGAAGGACATTTTGGAGAATGCAAATCTCGGTGTGATGATTCTCGAGGATGGTGTGATGAGGACATCAATACCATTTTACCCCCCCCTGCTATACATACTGACCAATTACTAGACTCCATGCCCAACTAAATTACCGGTACTTTGTTTTTGGTAATGATTCTAATGTTCATGAGAATATGATTGCCTAAATTGGATACATTTGTTTTGCTTACAAATGAAGGGACTACTTGGAGAAGGATGAACATTGGAGCAAGAACACATGGAGTTGATGGCATGAAAGGATCAAAGCGGGTTACAAGTGATGATTTGGACTTTGAAGCCACCATAAGGGTGCATGAAGCCTTGGACAAATATACAAGATGCCACTTCATAATATTGTCCATAGGCTATTCTAGGTGCTCCCTTATTATTGGGAGCCCATGTAATTTCGAAATACATTAGTATAGGCTATTTTAGAGTCCGTTTGTGGGGAAACAAGAGATAGGGTTAGTTTGGACCCCTCCACAAAGGGCACAAATTACCCCTCTTCCTCCCAGCCCTTAGGCACCGTTTAGACAGGTTTTGTTTAGATCAAAAGTTCCCCATAGCTGCAACCCGTGCCGTTTGTGAACGACCGAAAAGCGTCGAACCCCACCTTGATCAATAAAGCTTTCATCTTATATTCATATCCAGTTGCAATCTCGTTTCTTGCTTGTTCTTTTTGCTGCGAAAGCAGACCCTTTTGGAGTTGATGTGCTCGGGGGTAATAACCTCTCGGAGTTGGTTTAGCGATTGCTAAGCGGCGTCCTCGCTTCGTTCGGATCGTCAAATCGACTTCCGAAATCCACCATCTCTGAAAAGGCGGACACCTTTGCCTCTATCAAGTGGTATCAGTTTCCGGGTTGCTCGGTGAGATTTTGATTTTAGTTTTGAGTCTTCTTCATACCTATAGTCCAGAAAAAGCCAAAAAAAATTAGGGTTAGTTCATCCTATCCGAACCAATCGAGCCTTTGCATAATCTTTTCGTATTTGCATTGTTGAATTTTGGGTTTGCATTGGTGTCTAGTTCTGGTCTTAAGTCTAGTCTTTTAGAGTTTGAGTTCGGTCATAAGTTGTCCGCCGCCGCCCGCCTTCCCGAATCCGTATCCATATACCACCACAACCCAACCGCGAATCCTATCCATATACCACCACCGCTGCCATATATCATCACCAATCCAGTCCCTTGCATAATTAGGTTTGTTTTGGGATCCATCTAGTTTTCCGATTCGTGTTTCCTTATGCAGTAGGTTTGGTTCCAGCAATCTTTCCGTCCGTGAAGAGGTTGGTTTCCAAAAAAAAGATTAAAACCACCCTCCGTTTAGGCCAAAATTTTCCAAAAGCCATCGGGATAAAAATTTTCTTATCCTATTTTCTATTTTAGGTGTTTCTAAGCGTTTGGGGGTCGCCGTTATAGAAAGTTTTTTACCCGTTCCATTTTGGGTCGGGCCGGTCAAAAAAAATTTGTCGAAAAAATTTGTGCCCATCCTGTCGGTTTGACTTGGGAAGATTTTGAGAATTTCGCCATTATAGTGATTTTAAAAAAAAAAAAAAAAAAGTGAAAAAAAAAAAAAAGGAAAAAAAAATTCAGAGTGTGCTTTTCCTTTGTTTACGTGCAGCGCCGTGATTTTGTTAGTGTTCTAGGCTCGCGTCTCTTAACGGGTCTAGCCTAGGACCAACCTCAATCGTTGGCGTTTATTCAACTTTGCATCTTGAATTTGATTATTCTTGACCCTTTTGCTACCATATTATAAGCCTTCCAGCTCCACATCATCTCGTGCGTTTGATTCTCCTAATTCGCTATATCCAAGCTTTGAGAGTTTTGATTACGCGGTTGCCGATCACCCCTCTTCTTTGGTAAGGAACTGGTAAAATTTGAGATTTGCTTCCGGATTTGTGATACCACACCACCACCACCCTTGTATCTGTAGGATCATATTCTTGTGTGTTTCTATTGCGCTAACCATGGAGGAACACGGGATGAGGCTGATTGGGAGAACGACAAACAAACAGCTACATGATAAGTTTCCAAATGATGATTGGACAGGTGCAAGATGTGGTAAACAGTTTGGAGGCCATGGAAGATAGATGGCATTGAGAAGGCGTTTGAAACAAAGCGATAAAGTTTGATGAATTGCTCGCGGTTTTCCACAACCACCCGGGCTGCACCTATACCTCTGCCGCAACAACCCCCCTTCCGAATCAGTATGGGCCAGGCTCGGCGTGTTCCTCTTGAGCGGGACAAAATTCTGGTGCCTTGCTACTCTTTTGGTGCTTCTTTGGCTCCCTCTGTTCTTTTTTGGTACCGAGGAGGATGATTATGTGGGAGATTAGGAGGAGGTTGATCAACATCGGAACTCGTGCAACCAGGCACCACAACCACCTCGTCCACATGCAAATAATGGCAATGGCTGGGCCCCCCAGTGCAGATCATGACCATCTCCCTAAACTGAAATTGAATATTCCACCATTTGAGGAGATATTTTCTGATATATATCTTACTTGGGAGTTAGAAACGAACCGATTTACATGTTTACAATATCCGAGGAGGGCGTGTTCCTTTTCTGTTTGTGCTTTCACTAGCTTTGCATGTGTTTGGTGGCGAACATTGTAGATTATATCTGTTCCATCTTGGGCTGCTTTGAAAACTGCTATCTTACTGTTGGGTTCCACCATATTATCAACGTGAATTACTTCAAAATTTGCGCAAAGACAAGGAAAAAATTTGTGAAAATATTATGGGAATTACAAACTGGCTTGATTAGATGTGGTATTGTTGAGGAGAATGAAGCTATGCTTACGTTTTAAGGGTGGATTAAATAGAGATTCAGACCATTCTAGACTATAAGGATTATAATAATATCACTCGTTTATTCCATCTTGCTTGTAAAGCTGAGCGTGAAGTCAGGATGGAAGACATTGGCCTTTTCTTTTTGCAGGTCGACCTTCATCATGGACACCACGTGCATCATCTACTTCCTTTGCACCATCCCTCCTTGGTGCCACCTCCAACGTGATACAAAGAAAGCGACAAACCACCACTATCGCCAAGAGCACACCTCGGGCCTGCCAGGCTCTTCTTCCGGCCGTCGGGGCAAACACAAGTGATATTATTTGTAAATGTTGTAAGGGAAGAGGTTTTCGAGAGAATGCAAATCTCAGCGTGTGATGATTCTCCGGAGGATGGTGGGTATGAGTCCGCTAGTGACTATGATGAGGAGACTTTGGCTCTTAACACATGGGAACACGGTGGAATGATTACGATCATGAGACACAATACATGGCTCTTTGAAGATCTTTGGGGTATGAATGTTTAGTTGCTCAACGTGTTTTGAGTGTAGGTTACACAAGCTGAGCAAAATCGGAGGCATAATTTGTTCCATACAAAGGTTGTGAAGGAGCGTTCTATTCGTCATCATAGATGGAGGGGCCAACCGGCTAGCATGGAGATGGTGGAGCTATCTCTCACCACAAGACCACCATCCTTACAATCCAATGGTTCAACAACGGCGGCAAGTTAAGGTAACACGTCTTTGTTAGTGTGCATTTAGTATCTCTACATATCTGATTATGTTGATTGTGATGTGGTACCTATGCAAGCATGTTCCTTGTTACTTGGTAGACCATGGCAATTTGATAAAAATTCTTACACCATGGTAGAAACAATCATTATACTCTTGTTCATAAGGATAAAAATATTACTTTGCTTTATGACTCTAGGTCCATTTTGAAAGATGATATTAATAGAGCTAATAAAGCAAAACGGAGAAAAATAAGAGTGAAAATCAGATTGTGGCAAAAGAATTTGAAAACATGAAGCCTAATTAATAAACCATCTCTTTTGCTTTAAATTGAAATGATGTTTCCACCTCGATATTGATGAGTTAGATTTTAGCAAATCTTTTGCTATGCTTTTGTGCAAAAGGCATTATTTTCATTCGAGGGCGTGCCTTTTTTGCCCCTCTTCACTAACATTTTGCGGGGGTTCGGGCGTCTTTCCACAAGGCGTGCCAGGATTACCACCTATTAGAGGATTGAGCATCAAATTGACTTAATTCCGGTTGCATCTTAAACCGTGCACCACCGTACCAATCCGGAGGGGAGATTATCGTCAAATCAGGGGCTGCTTTCGACAAAGGTTATATCTGCGAATCCCTTAGTCCTTGTGCTGTTCCTATTATTCTAGTGCGAAAAAGGATGGTCGTCCGTATGTGTTTGATTGTAGAGGCATTAATAATTTACTATTAGTTATCGTCACCCTATTCCTAGGCTAGATGATATGCTTGATGAATTGGCTCTACAATATTCTCCAAAGTTGATTTGCTAGTGGATACCATCAAATTTATGAAATGGGAGATGAATGGAAAACAGCATTTAAAACTAAGTTTGGATTATATGGTGGTTGGTCATGCCTTTTGGGTTAACTAATGCACCTAGTACTTTCATGAGATTAATGAGCGAAGTTTCGTGCTTTCATTGGAATTTGTGGTAGTTTATTTTGATGATATCTTGATTTATAAAATCTTTGGAAGAACATTTGGAACATTCGTGCTGTTTTTTAATGCTCTCGTGATGCGTTTGTTTGGTAACCTTGGGAAGTTTTTTGACCGATATCTTTTCTTAGCTTGTTGTTACTCCACGAGGGTTGAAGTTGATAAAGCCAAGATTGAAGCTATTGAGGTTGGCGCCAGCCGGTCACACAAGTGAGGAGTTTCCTTGGCCTCGCTGGGTTTCTATAGGCGTTTTGGAGATTTCAGCACCATTGCTGCACCTCTCAAGAGCTTACAAAGAAGGATGTGCCTTTTGTTTGGGGTACCGCCGGGAAGCCTTCACGGTATTGAAGCTAAGTTGACACATGCTCCTTTACTCCAACTTCCTGATTTTAATAAGACTTTTGAGCTTGAATGTGATGCTAGTGGAATTGGATTAGGAGGTGTGTTATTACAAGATGGCAAACCTTTGCATACTTTTAAAAAAAATTAGTGGGCCTAGTCTGAATTACTTTATGATAAAAATTATTGCTCTTGTTAGGACTTTAGAAACATGGCAAATTATTTATTTGGAAAATTTGTTATACATTCGATCATGAATCTTTGAAACATATTAAAAGTCAAGCTAAATGAATCGTGACATGCTAAATGGGTTGAATTCATTGAGACTTTCCCTTATGTCATTAAACACAAGAAGGGTAAAAAAATGTTATTCTGATGCATTGTCTAAATGCTATACTATGCTTTCACAACTTGACTTCAAAATATTTGGTTTGGAGACCATCAAAGATCAATATGTGCATGATGCTGATTTTAAGATGTATTGCAGAATTGTAAAGAAGGTAGAACATGGAACAAGTTAAGTCATTAATGATGGATTTGTTTTCCGTTCTAACAAGCTATGCATTCCACTAGCTCCGTTAAGTCTTTTGTTGTTGGGGCCATGGAGGAGGACTAATGGGACACTTTGGCGTGAAGAAGGAGGATATACTAGCTACACATTTCTTTTGGCCAAAGATGAGGCGGGATGTTGAGCGTTTTGTTGCTCCTTGCACTACATGTCAAAAAGCTAAGTCACGACTCAATCCTCATGGTTTATATATGCCTTTGCACTTCCTAGTGTTCCTTGGGAGGATATATCTATGGACTTTGTTTTAGGTTTACCTCGAACAAAGAAGGGAAGGATAACATATTTGTTTCGTGGATAGATTCTCGAAAATGGCACACTTTATACCATGTCATAAAAGGATAATCTTTTAATGTTTTCTTTGATTTGTTCTTCTTGAAATTATTAAACTTGCATGGTGGCCAAATACTATTGTTTCAGATCGTGATACTAAATTTCTTAGCCACTTTTGGAGATGTTTATGGGCTAAGTTGGGGACTAAACTTCTTTTAGTACTACTTGTCACCCCAAACTGATGGACAAACTGAAGTAGTCAATAGAACATTGTCTACTATGCTTAGGGCTGTTTTGAAGAATAATAAGAAAATGTGGGAAGAATGCTTGCCTCATATTGAATTTGCTTATAATCGTTCATTGCATTCTACTACTAAGATGTGCCCTTTTGAAATTGTGTTGGTTTCCTACCTCGTGCACCTATTGATTTTTGCCTCTTCCATCTTGGAGGGTTAATTTTTGATGCTAAAGAAGGTCTGAATTGATTTTAAAAATGCATGAGTTAACTAAGGAAAACATTGGCGTATGAATGCTAAATATAAACTTCTTTGGAGATAAGGGTAGAAAACATGTTGTGTTTGCACCAAGATCTTGTTTGGTTACATTTGCGTAAGGATAGATTTCTGATTTGCTAAATCAAAGCTAATGCCACGTCTTTTGGTCCCTTTAAAGTGTTGGAAAAGTAAATGATAATGCATATAAACTTGAGCTGCCAGATTTTGGGGTTAGTCCACTTTTAACATTGCGATTTGAAGCCATATTTGGGTGAGGAAGATGAACTTCCGTCGAGGCGACTTCATTTCAAGAAGGGGAGGATGATGAGGGACATCAAACCATTGTTACACCCACAGCCCCTGCTGCTATACATCTTGGACCAATTACTAGAGCTGGCCCCAACTAAATTACGGTCTTTGGTTTCTTGGTAATGATTCTAATGTTCATGAGAATATGATCTGCCTAAATTGGATACATTTGTTTTTTACAAATGAAGGCCTAGCTTGGAAGGATGAACATTGGAGCAAGAACACACATGGAGTTGATGGCATGCAAAGGGATCAAACGGAGTTACAAGTGATGATTTCGGGACTTTGAAGCCACCATAAAGGAGTGCATGAAGCCTTGGACGAAAATATACAAGATGCCACTTCATAATATTAGTCCATAGGCTATTCTGGTCTCCGTCACCTTATTATTGGGCCAGGCCCATGTAATTTCGAAATACATTAGTATAGGCTATTTTTAGAGTCCGTATGTGGGGGAAACAAGAGATAGGGTTGGTTTGGACCCCTCACCAAGGGCCACGAAATTCACCCCTCTTCCTCCATATATCAGCCCTTAGGGCAATTTGAACTTAGGTTTTTTTTAGATCAAAAGTTGCCATAGCTGCAACCGCGTGCCGTTTGTGTTCAGGACCGGGACAAAGCGTCCACGAACCCCACCTTGATCAATAAAGCTTTCATCTTATATTCCAATATCAGTTGCAATCTCAGTTTCTTGCTTGTTCTTCGTTTGCTCGCAGAAAAGACCCTCGTGGTCGGGTTGATGCGTGCTCGGCGTGGTCAATAACCTCTGGAGTTGGTTTAGCGATTGCTAAAGGCGGCGTCCTGCCGTTAATAGTCGGATCGTCAAAATCGACTTCCACAAAGCGAAATCCACCATCTCATCGAAAAGGCGGGACACCTTTGCCTCTATCATGGTGGGTATGAGTCCGCTAGTGACTATGATGAGAGACTTTGGCTCTTTGGCCAGAGGGAAACAGGTGGAATGATTACGATCATGAGACACAATACATGGCTGGAATCTTTGGCAGGTAGATGTTTAGTTCTCAACGTGTTTTGAGTGTTGGGGAAACACAAGCTGAAAAATGGAGGCATAATTTTTTCCCATACAAAGGGAGTTGTGAAGGAGCGTTCTATTTAAATCATCATAGATGGAGGGCTGCAACAACCTTGTATGGAGTGGTGGAGAAACTATCTCTCACCACCGACCCACACATCCTTACTACATCCAATTGGTTCAACAACGGCCCGGCAAGGTTAAGGTAACATGTCTTTGACCTTGTGCATTTTGGTATCTCTACATATCCATTATGTTGATTGTGATGTGGTACCTATGCAAGCATGTTCCTTATTACTTGGTCAACCATGGCAATTTGATAAAAATTACATGCACCCATGGTAGAAACAATCGGTATACTCTTGTTCATAAGGATAAAAATATTACTTTTTCCCTTGACTCCGGTCCCATTTTGAAAGATGATATTAATAGAGCTAATAAAACCAAAACAGGAGAAAAATAAAGTGAAAATCAGATTGTGGCAAAAATTTGAGCAACATATGAACCCTAATAGTAAACCATCTAGTGTTTTCGAAATTAAATTGAAAAGTGCATGTTTCTTCCCTAAATTAAATCTTGATGAAGCTAGATTTTTAAATCTTTTGCTATCTTTTGTTAAAAAGGCATTATTTTCATTAGGGCGTGCCTTCCTCTTTCCGCCTCTTTGTCATAACATTTTGCGGGGTTAGCGGCGTCTTTCCACAAGGCGTGCCGGATTACCGCCTATTGGGGATTGAGCATCAGTTGACTTAATTCCCGGTGCTTCTTTAGGCCCATGCCCAAAAAAATTGCGCCAAATTCCCGGCCAATTTGCCCCAATTCAGGGAAAGGAGGACAAAGGGGAGATTAATTTCCGTTTCAATTTACAAGAAAAATTGGGCCAAAACCAAAAAGGAAGGTTATAATCCGGTTGAAATTTCCCATTTAAAAGTTTTTTTGGTTGCCCTTTGGGTTCCTATTTTATTTTCTTTTTAGGGTTTGGGCGAAAAGGAATTTGGGTTTAACATTTCGGCGGTTTATTGTTGTGTTTTGGGAATTGTAAAGAGGCCCATTTTAAAATTAATTTAAAAATTAACTATTGGGTTACGGCCCCAAATCCCTAATTTTCCTTAGGCCTAATGGATTTATGGCTTTGGAAATTTTGAATTAGGTTGGCTTACAAATAAATTCCCTCCAAAAGTTTTGGATTTTTGGGTGTTTAGGTGGATAACCCTCCAAAATTAAGTTGGGAAATTTGGGGATGAATGGAAAAAACAAGCAAAATTTAAAAACTAAGGTTTGGATTATAATGGGAGTGGGTTTAGTCAAAAATGCCTTTTGGGTTTTAACTAAAAACCCAAAGTAACTTTCCCAATGAATTAAAGAGAAGTTTTTCGTTTCTTTTTCCCAAATTTAAAACCCGATTTGTTTGGGAAGTTTAAACCCTTTTGAATGAAATTTATTGGATTTATAGCAAGGATCCTTTGGGGAAAGGAAACATTTGGAACCATTTTTCCCCGTGCCCCGGTTTTTTTTATTTTGCTCCCTTCGTGAAAAATTTCCTTTGCGTTTTTTGGTAACCAAGGGAAAAGTTGGCCACCTTTTTTTTGGCACCGGGAACGGAGTGTCCTTTCCCTTTTGGTATTTGGTTACTTCCCACCCAAAAGGGAAATTGAAGTTGGGATAAAAAGCCAAAGATTGAACTTTATTTAAAAGGGATGGCCAAGCTTTAAAAGCAAAAGTCCAAACCAAGAAGGTGAAAAAGGTTTTCTTTTGGCCTCCCAATTTTTAGAATTCTTTTAAATAACCGTTTTTGTAAAATTTTCTAAGGGCACCAATTGCTGCCAACCCTTCCCTCAATGAAGCTTTATGAAATTAAAGGGCGAAAAGGGTGTCCGTTCTTTGATTTGAAAGATTTGGGGTGGGCTAAAATTTCCCCGGTTTTGGGAAATTTGAAATCGGCTTTTTGGTGAAATTTCCGAAAACTACCGAGGCCCGATGCGGAAAGGGCCGTCCCGGCCGCCCTTTTAAAGCAAAATCGCCTAAAACCAATCCGGAAGGTTATTGAAACCACTTTTGAAGGGCACGAAATCCCAACACCGACCCGAAAGGTCTCCCCCAAATTTCCCCTCCTGGCAAAAACGGAAAGGGAACAAGCAAGGGAAACCTTAAAAGAAAATTTTGCCCAAATTTTCCCAGATTAATTTGAATTTATTTAAAAAGAAGCTTTAAATTTGAAAATCAAAAATTTTTTACCCAAGGGAAAGTTCAAACAACCCTTTGGTCTGATTCAAATTTTTGTTTCAAGCAGTAAGCCCCAAAAAGTTGCCAGCTAAATCGGTTTTTTGAAAAACCTTTTTTAAAATTCCTTTAAAAACCCCAAAAAAAAACCCCAAAGTTTAAAAGGGCAAAGCCCTTAAAGGGCTTTTATGGGGGAAAAAAAAGGAATTTCTTTGGCCCTTGGGGAGGGTCGAAACTTAAACCCTATCCCCCAAAACCCTCCTTGGGACCTTTAAACCTAATACTTAATTTGGTATTCAAAATTCCTGGGCCTGGCCAAAAAGGTGGCCATTAAATTGAAATAACCTTCCCAAGGACCAAAAATTTGTAGGTAAAACCCTAAATTTAAAGTTCCCAAGGCTTAAATCAATTTCATTAAGGTCTTCAAAAGTCTGAAACATAAAATTCTTCATTAATTCATGAAAGTACAGGGCTTAAGGAACCCAAAAGGCGATAACCATTTTCCAAATTAAGTTTAAAGTGTTTTCCATTTCAAATCCCCCAATTTCATCGAATTGATTATCCCTCCCTTCATTGAAACCACTCAATTCATCAAGCATATCATCTAGCCTAGGAATAGGATGGCGATAGGAATAGTAATATTAAATGCCTCTAAATCAACACACATCTGGGCCCCCTTTTTCGGCACTAAAAAAGGGAAACCAAAAAAGGGGGGGGAAAATTTTAAAGGGCCTTGGGCCCCCTTCCCCCTCTTTTTTAAAAGGGGGGGGTTTTTTGGGGGAAAGGGGGAAAAAAAAAAACCCAAAAGGCGGAAAAGGGTTTTTTTGGGAAAAGGGGGCCCCCCAAAAATTTAAGGAAGGGAAAAAAGGGCCCCCTTAAAAAAAACCCCCAAAAAAAAAAAAATTTTAAAAACCTCATCAATATCAGTTTGGGAAAAAAATTTTTTTTTTTGAAACAACACTAGAAGGTTTTTTGGGCCCCCAAAAAATTTTTTCCCAAAGATTTTCACTTTTTTTTCCCTTTTTTTTTAATTTTAATTAAATCTTTTAAAAAAATTTTAAAGGAAAAATTTTTTTCCCTTTAAAAAAATTTTTTTTTTGTTAAATTTTTTAAAAGGCCCCCAAAAAAAAAAAAAATTTGGGAAACCACAAAAAAAAAAAATTAAAAAAAAGGGCAAATTTTTTTTTTTTTTTAAAAGGGTTAAAAGGGGGGTTTTGGTAAAAAACCTTCCCCCCCCTTTTAAATTTTACCCCCCCGGGCCCGGAATAATTCCTTAAACCCCGGGAAAAATTTCCCCTTTTTTTTTTAACCTAAACCCCGGGGAAAAAAATTTTTTCCCCAAATTTTGTTCCCCAATTTTTCCAATTTCCCCCGTGTTTTGGAAAAACCCCAAATTTCCCCCCCCCCTTTTCCCCCTTTCAAGGCCTAATTTCCTTTTCCAAAATTTTCCCTTTCCCTTTCCCAAACAACAAAAATAAATTTTTTTGGCCCTTTGGGAAAAAAGGGGAAAAACCCGGCAAGGGTTCCTTTGGGAAAGGGGGGTTTGGGTTTTTTTTTAATTTTGGGGGGGGAAAGGGGGAGGGGGTGGGGGAAAAAGGGGGTTTTTGGGGTAAACCGAAAAAAAAGGGGGCCCCAAATTTTTTCCCCCCCCAAACAAAAAAAAAAATTTTATTATTTTTTTTTTTGTTTCTTTTAATTTAACCCGGGGCCCCTTTTCCCAAAAACCCCAAAAAAACCGGTTTAATTTTAAAATTTTTTTTTTTTTTTTTGGCCTTTTTTTAAAATTTTAAAATGGTTTAAAAAAATTTTTTGGGGGAAAGGAAAAAAAAAAAAACCACAAACAAAAAAAAAAAACGGGAAAACCCCTCCCTTTTAAAATTTGTAAAATTTTTTTTTTCCCAAAAAAAAAAACAAAAAAAAAAAATTTCAATTTGGGGGGGAAAAAACTTTAAAACCCAAATTTCCATTTTAATTGGGGGGGGTTTTTGGGGTTGGGTTTTTTAAAAATTTTCCCCCCCCAATTCCCCCCTTCAAATTTGGGTTTGGGTCCGGGGGAAAAGGGAAAAAAACCCAAAGGGGGGGAAAATTTTTCCCGGCCTAATTGGAACCGGGGGCCCGGGTTTGGAAGGGGGGTTTTTTTTGGGGGCCCCGGGGTTCCCGGAAAAGGGAAATTTGAACAAAAACCCAAATTTTTCCCAAACCCAAAATTTTTTTTGGGGTTTCCCTTTGGAAAACCCAAAAATTTTTTTTTTGGGGTTGGGGGAAAACCCTTCAAAATTTTTGGATTGGGGTTTTGGGGGAAATTGGGACCTTTAAAAAGGGAAAAGGGGGGGTTTTAAAAGGCCAAATTAAAAACCTCAAACCCGTTCTTCCCCCGGGGGGGAAAAGGTTTTCCAAAACCCAAAAACCCGGGCCTTCCAAAAAAAAAAGGGGAATTTTTTTGGGTTTTTGGGGTTTTTTTTGGTAAAATTTTTTAAAAAAATCAAAAAAAGGTTAAAATTTCCCGGGCAAATTTGGGGGGGGGAAAAAAAACCCCCAAAACCGGGGGGAAAAAAAAAAAATTTTTTTTTTTTTTTTAAAATTTTTTTTTTTCCCCAAATTTTTAAAATTTTTTTGGGGTTTCCCGGGGCCGGAAAAAACCCCCAAAAACCCCGGAAAAAGGAACCCAAAAAAAAATTTTTAAAATTTTTTTGGGGGGGAAAAAAAATGGATAAGGGGTTTTTTTGGGGGTTTTTGGGGAAAATTTTGGGTTTGGGGGGGTTTGGGGGGGGGGGCCCGGGAAAAAACCCTTTGGAAAAAAAAAAAAATTAATTTTCCAAGGAATTTCCGGTTTTTAAAAAAATTTTATTTTGGGGGAAAATACCAAATTTTGGTTTTTGGAAATTAGGGTGGGGAAAAAATTAAAGGGGGAAAAAAGGGAATTTAAATTTTAAAAAATTTTGTTTTTTTGGGGGGGTTTTTCCCCAAACTTTCCAAAAATTTTTTAAAACCAAAACCAAACTTTTTTTTTCCAATTAATTGGGTGGGCTTTTTTTAAAAAATTTAAATGGGGGAAATTTTTTTAAAATTTCCAAATTTTTGGGCCAAAAAATTCCCGGTTCCAAAAAAAAATTTCCCCCCCCCAACCTTTTTGGTTTTTGGGTTTTTTTTTTTTCCCCCCCTTTTAAAAAAATTTTACCTTTTTGGGGGGGTTCCAAAAACTTATTTGCCCCCCAAAAAAACCCAAAGGTTTCCCTCCCCAATTTCCCCCTTTTGGGTTTTTTTTTTTGGGGTTCCTTTTTTGGGGGGCCCCTTCCAAAAAGTTTTTTGGGTTTTCCAAATTTTTTTTTTTTAAAGGTTTATTTTTTTAAAAGGGGGGCCCCCCAAATTTTTTCCTTCCAAAAAAACCCCCCCTTTTAAATTTTTGTTTTTTTTGGGGGAAAAATTTTTTCCAATTGGGTTTTTTTCCTTTTAAAAAAACCCCAAAATTTTTTTCCCCCCAAGGGAAACCCTTTTTTTCTTTCTTTTCCTTTTAAAATTGGTTGGGTTTTTTGGGTTTTGGGCCCCCTTTTTTTTAAATTTTTTGGGTTTTTAAATTTTTTTTTTTTTTTTTTTAAAAAACCCCACCCCGGGGTTTTTTCCCTTTAATCCAAGGTTGGGCCTTTCCAATTTTTTTTTTTCCCTTATTTTTTCCAAAAAAAAAAAAAAGGGGGAAAAAAAAAAAGGAAAAAAAAAAAAAAAAAAAAAAAAAAAAAAAAAAAAAATTTTTTCCCTTTTTTAAATTCAATTGGAATTTTTTTTTCCAAAAAATTTTTTCCTTTTTTGGGGGGGGAAAAAAAAAAAAAAAAAAGGAAAAAAAAAAAAAAAAAAAAAAAAAAAAAGGGGAAAAAAAAAATTTTGGAAAAAAGGGAAAAAAAATTTTAATTTTCCGGGGGTTTTTTTTTCCCCTTTCAAAAAAATTTTTTTTCCCTTTTCCTTGGGAAAAAATTTTTTTCCCCAAAAATTGGTTAAATTTTAAAAAATTTTGGAAAAAATTTTTTCCTTTGGGTTTTTTTCCCCAAATTTTTTTTTTAATTTTAAATTTTTAAACTTTTTCCTTTTTGGGGGTTTTTCCCTTTTGTTTAAAGGTTTTTGCTTTTTGGGTTTTCCAAAAAGGCCTAAACCTTTTGGGGTTTTAAAGGGTTTTGAATTTTTTTTTTTTTAAATTTTCCCCGTTTAATTTTTCCCAATTTTTTCCCCCCTTTTTTTTTTTTTTTTTGGTTTTTTCCCCGCCCCTTTTCCTTGGTTTTTTTTAAAAAAACCCTTTAAACCCCAAAATTCATTTAAAATTTTTTTTTTTTTTTCCCAAATTAACCCTTTAATAATTTTTGGGTTTTTCCCAACCAGGGCCCCCCAAAAAAATTTTTTTTACCCCCGGGGTAGAATTTTTTTTTTTGCTTTTTTAAATTTAAACCAATTTTAGTAAAATTTTTTTTTGGGGGTTTTTGCCCTAAAAATTTTTTTTAAAAGGGTTTTGGGGGCCCAAAAAAAATTTAAAAAAAAAAAAAAAGGGTTTTCCTTTTTCCCTTTTAATTTTTTTTTTTTAAAAAATTTAAAAAGGAAAATTTTTAAACCAAAGATTTTTTTTGGCCCCCAAAAAAAGAATTAAATTTTTTAATTTTTTTGGGGTGGTTTGGAAAAAATATTTGGGGAAAAAATTTTTTTTAAAATTTGGAATGGGTTTTTTTTCCCCTTTTTAAGGTTTTTTGAAAAAAAAAAAAACCCCCCCCCGGGGTTTCCCCTTTTTAAATTTCAAAAATTTTGGGAAAAAAAAATTTTGGTGGTTTGCCTATAAAAGTTTTTTTCCCCAAAATTAAAAATGTTATTTTTTTGAGAAAATTTGGAAGTTTTGGGTGTTTTAAAAATTTGGTTTTCCCCAATTTTTTTTTACCCTTTGGAACCCCGGGGGAAAAAAACCCCAAAATTTGGTTTCCCCTTTTAATAAAATTTTTTAAAATTTTTTTTAATTTTTTTTAAAACCCATTAAATTTTTAAATTTTTTTTAAAAATTTAAAAATTTTTTAAACCCGGGGGGGGTTTTAAAATTTTAAAAAAAAATTTTAACCCTTAAAATTTTTAAAAAACCTTTTTTTTTAATTTTTTTTTTTAAAAAATTTTTTTTTTTTTTTAAAAAATTTGGGAAAAAAGGGGGTTTTTTAAAATTTTGGTTTTTTTAAAAAATTTTTTTAAAAAAAGGGGTTTTTTTGGAAGGGGGAAATTTTCATGCCTTCCTTTTTCCAAAAATTTTTGGCTTTTTTATTTTGGGGTTTTCTTTAAACTTTTAAAATATTTAAAAAGGGAAAAAAAAATTTAAATTTTTTTTTAAAATTTTTTTTTAAAAAAAAAAAAAGGGAAAAAATTTTTAAGGGGGGAAAAAAAACCTTTTAAAAAAAAAAAACCCGTTTGGGGTTTTTTGGGAAAAAAATTTTTAAAAAAAAAAATTTTTTCCTTTTGGGTTTTTTTTTGGGGGTGGGTTTTGCCTTTCCAAAAAAAAAAAAAATTTGGGGTTAAAAAAAATTTTGGGGGAAAAAAAATTTTGGGTTTTTCCCCCCCCTTCCCCCAAAAAATTTTTTGGCTTTGGGGTTTTTTTTGGGAAAATTTGCCCCCAAAATTTTACCTTTTTGGGGTTTTTTTTGGGAAAAAAACCCCCCCGTTTGGAAAAAAAAAAATTTTCCCCTCCCCCCATTTTTGGTTGTTTTTCCCTTTTTGGGGTTTTTTCCTTGGGCCCCCTTCTTTTTAAAAAATTTTCCCGGGGTTTTTTTGGGTTTGGTTTAAAACCGGCAATTTCCCTTTTGTTGGGACCCGGCCCCCTTTTTTTATCCCAAAAAAACCCCTTTCCAATATTTTTTGGGGGGTTGGGGAAAAACCAAACCTTAAATTTCCCCCAAAATAACCCCCTTTTTAAAAATTTTAAAAAAAAATTTTTTCCGGGGGCTTTAAAAGGATTTTTTTTTGGGGGGCCTTTTTTGGGGGGACCGGGGTTTTGGAAAAAAAATTCCAAACCCAAAAAAATTTAAACCGAAAGGGGTGCCCCCAAAAAAAAAAACGGGGAAATCAAAAGGGGTTGGTTGGGGCAAAATTTTTTTTTCCCCCGGGGGAAAAACCCGAACCAAAAAAAATTAAAATTTCCCGAGCAAGGAAAACCAAAAAAAAGGGGCAAGGGGGCCAAAAAGGGGGTTTTTGGTAAGGTGGGTTTTGGGGCCCTTTGGGGGTGGGAAAAAACCCTTTTTCCCCAAAAAAAAAACCCCCAAAAAGCCCAAGGGGAAAAAAAGGGGGAAAAAGGGGTTTGGGGTTAAACTTTTCCTTTTTTTTAAAAATTTAAAAGGGGGGGCCCCCAAATTTTGGCCCAAAAAATGGGAAAAGGGCCCCGGGGAAAAAAAAAATTTTTTTCCCCTTATTAAAAGGGGGTTAAAAATTTTTTGGGGGTTTTTTTTTGGCCCCCCCTTTCCCTTTTTTAATTTTTTTTCCCCGGGCCCCAAAAAAACCAAAAAAATTTAACCAATTTAAAAGGGTTTAAAAACCCAAAAGGTTCCCTTTTTTGGTTAAATCCTGCAAATACAGAGAAAAGATTATCACGAAGGCTCGGACTGGTTGGATAGGATGAACTAACCTAATTTTTTGCCTTTTACGTGGACTGTAGGTATGAAGAACAGACTCGATCTAAACTCGAAAAACTGTAAAATCTCACCGAGCAACACGGAAATCTGATACCACTTGATAGAGGCGAGGTGTCGATCTTTCGATGAGATGGTGGATTTCGCTTTGGTGGAAGTCGACTTTGGCGATCCGACTACTGACGTGCGAGGGCGTCGCGCCATATATGTCGCTAAACCAACTCGAGAGGTTATTGACCACGCGAGACACGATCAACGACCACGAGGTGCATTTCCTGCGAGCAAGCGAAGAACAAGCAAGAAGCTGAGATTGCAATCTGGATATTGCGAATATAAGATGAAAGCTTTATTGATCAAGGTGGGGTTACTGTGGCGCCTTTATGCAGTCGTTGAACACAAGCGAAATGCAGCGAAGTTGCAGCTATGGCGAACTTTTGATCTAAACAAAACCCAAGTCTAAGCGGTGCCCTAAGGGCTGTATATATGGAGGAAGAGGGGTGAATTTCGTGGCCCTTGGTGGAGGGTCGAAACTAACCCTATCTCTTGTTTCCCACACATACGGACTCTAAAATAGCCTATACTAATGTATTTCGAAATTACATGGGCTGGCCCAATAATAAGGTGACGCAGCACCTAGAATAGCCTCTGGACGAATATTATGAAGTGGCATCTTGTATATTTCGTCCAAGGCTTCATGCACTCCTTATGGTGGCTTCAAAGTCCTGAAATCATCACTTGTAACTCCGTTCTTGATCCTTGCGCATGCCATCAACTCCATGCGTGTTCTTGGTCCAATGTTCATCCTTCTCCAAGCTAGGCCCTTCATTTGTAAGCAAAACAAATGTATCCAAATTAAGCAGCATCATATTCTCATGAACATTAGAATCATTACCAGAAACAAAAGTATCTAGTAATTTAATTGGCGTCTTGTGAGCTCTAGTAATTGGTCCCGTATATATATGATGAGGGGCTGTGGGTGTAACAATGGTATTGATGTCCTCATCGGTGTACTTGTGTCGGAGAAGGGTCGTCGGAGTGGCGACTTGAGTAGCTCCGTCTTGAGTGTGAAAGAGGTAGAAATCGCGGTTCACCAACAAAGCGCGGATCTCGTCCATTCTTGCATCATTCTCTTTCTTGTCTTGCGTCGAGTTTGTTGTCGAAGTAATTTCGTATGCGTTTCTCGGAGAGTGCAAAGTCGGTGGAGAGGTTGTCGATCGTTAAGCTCATTGCTTGTTGCTCTTGATGGAGAGCTCGTTCTTGGCATCAAAGAGGTGGCTCTTGGTGACGTATGATGACATGTACGTCGTCTTGCTTTCGATGAAGAGTGGATTTGTAGAAGAACTTGGCCTATCCATCATTTCAAGCAAATTGTGAGTGGTAGAAAGAGAAGAATGAATACCAATGTACCTTTGACGAAGTTGAAGATGAATCAAGTTCACTCAAATGCGGACAATGAAATAGCACTATTGGTACCGATCCTTGTCGATTCTCACACCTACACAAGTAAAATCTTTTGGTGGAGCTTGGTTAGGATGGTGGCACAAAATTGATTGCAATCGTTAGCTTGACTCAAAAATGTTGAAGAAGATTAGCAAATTAGCATATGCAACAAGTAGACCAAGCAAGTAGTGGTACGGAAACACACATAAATAGATAAATGGGATTGTGCAAACCAAAAGTGAGCCAAAATGTGGAATCCACGAAAATGCTCTTGTTGCACAATACTAGAGAGCAACTATACGATTGCACAATAGGCGGATCTGGAGCTTGTGCACAACCTACTAGGCAAAAATGCAGCGATCTCTATCCCAAGTATACTATATGTATGGTATATCGATTGCAATGATCCAAGATGATCTTATGTGACAATCTTAATGTTGTATGATGCTATGCTTGTTGCTTATAAGCTCTTTGCTTATCTTTCCTCTTTGCTTAAAAGCTTGAGTGGCTCTTTCTCTTTTGAGCTCTTTTCTTATGCAAACTTGACGAACTAAGATAGCAATTGTGTATCGATGACAACTTTGTGACACACAAGTTGATTCGAGATATTCACCTCAAAGGTATGTATGATATGGTGTATGCAACTAATGTGCACAAGTCACGTTGCGGCAATACTCAATGGCTAGTCTTGGTGGGTAAACAGCATAAAAGATGGTATGTGATGGCTATCAATGCGATTGCAAGGTATGACAAAGATGTCGTCGATGTTACCGTCCGTGGCGAAGATGAGTAGCCGACCAAAGTGAGCATTTGTTGTTGATGTCACACGCGCCTAGATAGCCAAAACACCAAAGGACACGAAATCTCACTCAAATTGTCGAACTCAACCCGAATGTAAATACGGAGGTTGTGTCTTGGGGTTTTGCAAATGGAAGTGGTGGTGGATGGGGTGGGGAGGTGTATGTATGTGTGGGTGGTAGTGGTGGTGGAGAGAACTGCAGAAGTGCGGTGTCGGCGGAAGGAAGCGGATGATCCGGGCGGGAGCGGATGATCCGGCGAGTCGAATGATCCGGGACTTAGTCCGGATGATCCGGCAGGTCAAACCACGCAGGATTGGCTCGGGAAGAACGAAAATGGGGTGGAATTTGGCGATTATGGGGATTTTGGGTGGATTTGAGGGGGATGAGGTGGGGAAACACAAGATCCACGAGTTACACACGAATCCACGGATCAAAACAACAAAACATCATCAAAACTAACAAATCACAAAAAAATTTGGGGTTATTTTTGTGGGGATTTTGGGTTTTAGGGCGAAAACAACAAAATCAAGCTAGAAATCACGGTAGGGGCTCCAAAAAGCGTGATCAGCGTGGCTCATGATACCATATGATGTAGGGTGGAACCCTAATTAAATCGATCTTTCACGTTTGGAGGGATCCTACGGAGGAACACGAAGAAGCGGAAGAACGAGAGGAAACACGGGGAAAGCGAGGGAGGAACACTCAACCAACAAGGGATCAATCACACAAGGTCTAGATGATCGAAGCCGGTGATACATGGTCCAAAATCAACAAAGGAAAGATACAAAGGTAGTTGTTCTTCTCCCGGAGGAGGTCCTGAATCCACGAGGATCTTCGATATAGGGGTCTTGAATCCGATGGATCTTCTCCTGAGCGGAGGTCCTGATCTCCGTGGAGAAATGCAGTGGATGAGCAAAGGCTCTCACACACAAATATGAGCTAATCCAATGCTAAGTCTCAAAGTGAGGAGAGGGTCCTATATATAGAGTTTGGGGCGAAGGGTACATGGTCCAAAGTCAACAAAGGAAAGATACAAAGGTAGCCGTTCTTCTCCGGGAGGTCTTGAATCCACGAGGATCTTCCGTATAGGGGTCTTGAATCGATGGATCTTCTCCTAGGCGGAGATCCTGATCTCCGTGGAGAAATGCAGTGGATGAGCAAAGGCTCTCACACACAAATATGAGCTAATCAATGCTAAGTCTCAAAGTGAGGAGAGGGTCCTATATATAGAGTTTGGGGCGAAGGGTACATGGGCTCAGCGTTCTTCTCCGGGAGGAGTCTTGCCACGAGGGGATCTTCCCGTATAGGGGCTTGAATCGATGATCCGGACGAGGTCCGGATGATCCGGAGCAAAGTCACACCAAATAGATGATCCGGGTGGAGTCCCGGATGAGGCGGAGGATCGGGCTCCGGAGTCCGGCGGCGGTGGGCGGATGTCGGCTGGGGATCCGGACGTCCAGGCGGGTTCCGGATGATCCGGGCCTGGGTCCGGATGATCCGGCTTCATCGCGGAGGTTCTGTTGCCTTCGGTGGAGTTAGCCGGATCGTCCGGACCGGGGTCCGGATCATCCGGGCTCTATCTTAGTCGTCCGGCCTCTGTCCGGATCGTCCGACCTCCACAGTACTGTGGCTTTCTCCTCTCCGTCTTCACGCATGTCTTCTGCTTCCGATTCTCCTTGCTTCCCAGCTTCTTTATGGTCGACTCCTTGGTGCCTGAGTATGCATAGAGTTTCCGTTTGAGGTAGTAACCATGTCTCATGTGAATCGAAGGATAGTTGTTAGAGGAGTGATGTCACCTCGGTCTCAAGAGCTCTTGCACGTGCTCGAGTCATCGGTCCTTGTGGTGTTGTAGGTGTTGATGTAGAGTCCATGGGGATGATGGAAGGATGCTCCGCATCACTTTTGAGCTTGAATGTGATGCTAGTGGAATTGGATTAGGAGGTGTGTTATTACAAGATGGCAAACCTGTTGCATACTTTTCTGAAAAATTGAGTGGGCCTAGTCTGAATTATTCTAATTATGATAAAGAATTATATGCTTTTGTTCGGACTTTAGAAACATGGCAACATTATTTATGGCCCAAAGAATTTGTTATACATTCTGATCATGAATCTTTGAAACATATTAAAAGTCAAGCTAAACTGAATCGTAGACATGCTAAATGGGTTGAATTCATTGAGACTTTCCCTTATGTCATTAAACACAAGAAGGGTAAAGAAAATGTTATTGCTGATGCATTGTCTAAATCGCTATACTATGCTTTCACAACTTGACTTCAAAATATTTGGTTTGGAGACCATCAAAGATCAATATGTGCATGATGCTGATTTTAAAGATGTATTGCAGAATTGTAATGAAGGAAGAACATGGAACAAGTTTGTCGTTAATGATGGATTTGTGTTCGTGCTAACAAGCTATGCATTCCAGCTAGCTCCGTTAGTCTTTTGTTGTTGCAGGAGGCATGGAGGAGGACTAATGGGACACTTTGGCGTGAAGAAGGCGGAGGGCGTACTTGCTACACATTTCTTTTGGCCAAAGATGAGGCGGGATGTTGGCGTTTATTGCTCGCTGCACTACATGTCAAAAAGCTAAGTCACGACTCAATCCTCATGGTTTATATATGCCTTTGCCTGTACCTAGTGTTCCTTGGGAGGATATATCTATGGACTTTGTTTTAGGTTTACCTCGAACAAAGAAGGGGAGGGATAGCATATTTGTTGTCGTGGATAGATTCTCGAAAATGGCACACTTTATACCATGTCATAAAAGCGATGATCTGTTAATGTTGCTGATTTGTTCTTTCATTGAAATTATTAAGCTTGCATGGTGTGCCAAATACTATTGTTTCAGATCGTGATACTAAATTTCTTAGCCACTTTTGGAGATGTTTATGGGCTAAGTTGGGGACTAAACTGCTTTTTAGTACTACTTGTCACCCCAAACTGATGGACAAACTGAAGTAGTCAATAGAACATTGTCTACTATGCTTAGGGCTGTTCTAAAGAATAATAAGAAAATGTGGGAGGAATGCTTGCCTCATATTGAATTTGCCTATAATCGTTCATTGCATTCTACTACTAAGATGTGCCCTTTTGAAGTTGTGTATGGTTTCCTACCTCGTGCACCTATTGATTTGTTGCCTCTTCCATCTTCGGAGAAGGTTAATTTTGATGCTAAAGAACGTGCTGAATTGATTTTAAAAATGCATGAGTTAACTAAGGAAAACATTGAGCGTATGAATGCTAAATATAAACTTGCTGGAGATAAGGGTAGAAAACTTGTTGTGTTTGCACCTGGAGATCTTGTTTGGTTACATTTGCGTAAGGATAGATTTCCTGATTTGCGCAAATCAAAGCTAATGCCACGTGCTGCTGGTCCCTTTAAGGTGTTTGATAAGGACATGACTACCTTGGATAAGACCACAACTATTGCATACATGCATATTTGTCAGGTGATTTCTAGTGCAAACTATTCAATAATGTATTTATGTTATCCAGAACAAAAATATTTCACATACTTTTGTGTTTTGTCTAATTGCAGGTGTATGGGACATTTATACAATCCACATATGAAGATAAGGGAAAAGGAGAAGTTTAGGTGTTGTTCAAAAGTCTTCTCACGTCACTTTTGGGCCAAGAAGATAGAGTCAAGTCTCTCACGTTACGGATTCAGATTCGGACTGCACAGACATACCTGACTCAAAACGCCAACAACTTTTTCATACGGACTCGGATTGGGTGATTCTTTTTTGTTGGAAATTAGATTTCATGCTCTTTCCAGCACAATTGGAATCACCTTAAAATCCGTCGGGCGTTGAGTTATGGACGAAACAATCTGGCGCTGCACAGAATCCGAGTCAAACTACAAGTCCAAAGGTGTTCGTCACCTCCACTTGGGCCCATTGGCCTTGTATGACCTAGGGTTAGTTTTAGGCTGCCTTGGGACGTCCTGCCACCTCCTTGGCATACACCTTGCTCCTATATAAGTAGATCCATCTAGTAGCTTTTAAGCTGGGGATTTGTTTAGTTAAAGTTAGCCATTGCAACCGTGTGCCGTTTGTGTCTAACGACCAGACCAAGACCGCTTACGGATCCCCACATTTATCAATACTTCATACATACTCGCAATATTCAGATTGCTTTTATCATATTCTTGCTTGTTCTTCGATTGCTTGCAGGAATAGTGATAGAGGCAGAGAGTGTCGATCTTTCGATGAGATGATAACTATCGATTTGGTGGAGCGACTTTGGCGATCCGACTACAAGCGTGCTGACGTTGCGCCTTAGCAATCGCTAAACCAACTCCGAGAGGTTATTGACCACGCGGGCACAATCAACCTGACCACGAAGGTCTATTCCTGCAAGCAATCGAAGAACAAGCAAGATTATGATAAAGCAATCTGAATATTGCGGTATGTATGAAATATTGATAAAGGTGGGGATCATAAGCGGTCAGTGCAGTCGTTGGACACAAATGAAGTACGAAGTTGCAATGGCTAACTTTTAACTAAACAAATCCCAAGCAAAAGCTACTAGATGGATCTACTTATATAGGAGCAAGCCAGGAGGTGGGAGAACGTCCCAAAGGCAGCCTAAAACTAACCCTAGGTCGTACAAGGCCAATGGGCCCAAGTGGAGGTGACGTAACACCTTTGGACTTGTAGTTTGACTCAGATTCTGGTGCAGCGTCAGATTGTTTCGTCCACAACTCAACGCTCCGGACGGCTTTAAGGTGATTCAATTGTGCTGGAAGAATGAAATCTACTTTCCAACAAAAAAGAATCACTCAATTTGGAGTCCGTATGAAAAAAGTTGTTGACGTTTTGAGTCAGGTATGTCTGTGCAGTCGAATCTGAATCCAGAACGTGAAGACTTGGACTCTATCTTCTCTTGGCCCAAAAGTGACGTGAAGACTTTTTAAACAACACCTAAACTTCTCCTTCCCTTATCTTCATATGTGGATTGTACAAATGTCTCATACACCTGCAATTAGACAAAACACAAAAATGAATATTTTGTTCTGGATAACATAAATAGATTATTGAATAGTTTGCTCTAGAAATCACCTCACAAATATGCATGTATGCAATATTTTGGTCATATCAAAAGTAGTCATGTCCTCATCATCCTCCTTCTTGAAAATAAAGCCGTCCTCGGCGTTGTAATCTGAAATGTGGCTAACAAAAGAGACAAAGGTGTACATGTTGTATATGTATATGTCATCCATTTTACTTCCCTTGATTTTTGCATATATGACACATGAATAGATGAGTAACTTGCATAGTTCATAAAATCTAAAGCCAACAAATTAGCACAAGAACTAGAAGGCATGAAAATATTGCAACTCAGTTTGCACATATAAGTGAAGCTCTTATTTATTTCAAAAGTTTGACAATGTTCATCATTAAACCATCCCAACATTGGTGAATAAACCTTATTTGAATCAAATTTACATGCTACAACATGCTTAGATAAGCAAACATGCAATGAGTCATTCGACACAGAATCATCACCAAGATTAGAGGTCATATCAAAACGATTAAACATTGATTCTTTTGCATCAACAGTTAATTCAATTGGTGCTCTCAAAATTGTTGGTATTTCAGTTGTTTGATCACATGGCAAAGTCAAATTATCAACATAATCCTCTAAAATAGGTGGTGTGATCAAAGTAGTGGGTAGCTCAACACATGATGTATTCAAGTTAACTAGGGATGCATCATTCTCATGTGATTATATCATCAATACCTTTCTTTGTTACCTTATGCATAAAGGCGTGGTGGCGTAAGTACTGAGCGTGAACAACGCACCATACTCTTGAGATGATGTCGCTCACAATCCGAGGTGGGGCTGCTCTAGTAGGTGCAGCGGTGGAGGAACCAACGGCGGTGGTGAGCATGAACTAGAATAGTAGTTGTTGTAGTCACCCGTGCATCCTCCTGTAACTGTCTCTCAAAGGTACATGCGAACATACATACCAGTAATGCAACGAGGAATATACTGAAATCTTGCCTGAATATCATGGTTCAAACCACCAAAAAATCTATTCATTGTATCATCCTTAGATTCATCTATGTCACAATGATGCATATAAGATTTGAACTCTTGGTAGTAAGCATGAACAGTGTTGTTGCCTTGTTTAAATTGTTCAAATTTGCGAAGCAATTCACGGCGATAGTAAGGAGGGAAAAAATGTTGTCTCATTACATATTTCAAATCTTTCCAAGTTGTGGGTTGGTTATCAATATTTTTCTTACAATGCACACTCCACCAAACTGAAGCAAAACCAGTAAATGCTCTAGTGGCAGCTCGTACTCGCTCAAGTTCAGAAAAGTCATGGTTACTAAAAACTTGTTCTACTTCAAACTCCCAAGCTAGATAAATAGCAGGATTAAATCTACCCTCAAATGACGGTAAAGAGATAACCTGACCATGTGGTTGTGTGTGTTGTCCCAACTCTCGTGATGGTGAAGATGTGTCCGTCGTCCAAGAACTTCTATCTCGGAACCTGTCATGATTAGTAGAAACAAGAAACAAAATTCCAGAATAATGTTCCTATGAACTACTAGGATGTGGTTGTAAAGTGCTCACAGTAAAGCAAATATCAATATCTTACAAGTTCTTACCATGCGGCAGGTGGTGACAGGCAACCAGCGATGTCAAATAACTCGAAGATTGTGTAAGCGATTGCCGAGGCGATATATATACGGTGTAGAAATATGTGGAGCTGGGTTGGCTATATATGGTAGCAAAAGATTAGCAATAATCAATTCAGAGATGCAATGTTGAATAAGCGCTCAGCAGCGGTACTGTGCTGGTCCTAGGCTGGAGCCGGACTAGAGGCGAGCCTAGAACACTAATGAGGTCACGGCGTAGCACAACTAGCATCAATGAAGGTTACTAAGTAGCTCTTGACAGCAAGATATAAGTGAAGATCCTAGCAGTAGTGAAGATAATGATGAAAAACAACTACCAAGCAGGACATACAACAACTCTCTCTCAACTTTCCTCTTGAAAACTTTGAGCCAATTTTCTAATAAATTCTTTCAAAGAATGCTACTAACTTAAGCTTTCCAATGCAAAAGAATCACTCAATTCGAGTTGATATGAGGAGTCAAAGAATTCTAAAACTGGCCTGAAAAATTGGAACAAGCTGTGTTCACGAACTTCAGAGGGCAAAAGACCTATTTAGAAGCCGATTTTGAGGTGTCAAATATTGAACTAGCTTCTGCAACTATTTAGATGCGGCTCGTCGCTAGCTTTAATTTGAGTACTCACGAGTCAAAAGCGGACTTCGTATGAGGAAGATACACCTGTTTTACTGAACAGTGCGCAAAACAGATTCCAATCCGAATTCAGGTACGAGATTGATTCTAGATAGATCCGATTTTTTTTTCTTCTCTCTTTTTTTCTCACGTTTTTTTGTTTTTTTCTTCTCTCTCTTTTTCTTTTTTTTTCTTTCTTTTTTTTCTCTTTTTTTTCTCTCTCTTTTTTTTCTCCCTCTTTCCAAGACAAACTAGATAAGATGCAGATTGGATCAGGCGAAGATGTGAATGACCTCAACTATGATTATGACAATGAATAGCGCGTAGCATGTCGTGGAAATTAATAGATGGGATGGTGGACAGCGGAAGGGATAATGATACAGCGGCGGCGTGACTAATGTGAACAGAACTCGAAACTCTAAAGGAACTAGACACTAAGACCAGCAAGCTGACACGGCGATGCAACCGATAATTCAACTATGCAAACAACGAATAGAAAATTGCAAAGGCTCGACTGGCTTGGATAAAGGATGAACAGATCTAACTTTTTTGTGGCTTTTCATGGACTATAGGTATGAATGACAGATCACGATCTAAACTATGAAAAACTGTAAAATCTCACGAGCAACCTGAAAACTGATACCACTTGATAGAGGCAGAGGTGTCGATCTTTCGATGAGATGATAACTATCGATTTGGTGGAGCGACTTTGCGATCCGACTACAAGCGTGCCTGACGTTGCGCCTTAGCAATCGCTAAACCAACTCCGAGAGGTTATTGACCACGCGGAGCACAATCAACGACCACGAAGGTCTATTTGATGAGGACATGACTACCTTTGATATGACCAAAATATTGCATACATGCATATTTGTGAGGTTTTGCTTTATTGATCAAGGTGGGGTTCCGTGGCGCCTTTGTCAGTCGTTGAACACAAGCGAAATGCAGCGAAGTTGCAGCTATGGCGAACTTTTGATCTAAACAAAACCCAAGTCTAAGCGGTGCCCTAAGGGCTGTATATATGGAGGAAGAGGGGTGAATTTCGTGGCCCTTGGTGGAGGGTCGAAACTAACCCTATCTCTTGTTTCCCCACACATACGGACTCTAAAAATAGCCTATAGCTGCAACCGTGTACTTCATTTGTGTCCAACGACCAGACCAAGACAACTACGGATCCCCACCTTTATCAATACTTCATACATACTCGCATAATATTCAGATTGCTTTTATCATAATCTTGCTTGTTCTTGATTGCTTGCAGGGAATAGACCTTCGTGGTCAGGTTGATTGTGCTCAGGCGTGGTCAATAACCTCTCGGAGTTGGTTTAGCGATTGCTAAAGCGCAGCGTCGTGTTGCGTTTGTAGTCGAATCGTCAAAGTCGTCTCCACCAAATTGATAGTTATCATCTCATCGAAGATCGGGACACCTACGCCTCTATCAAGTGGTATCAGTTTTCAGGTTGCTCGGTGAGATTTTACAGTTTTCATAGTTTAGATCGCATCTGTCATACCTCAGTATGAAAAAGCACAAAAACAAGTTAGATCTGTTCATCCTTTATCAAAAAGCCTTTGCAATTTTCTGTTCATTGCTTGCATAATTGAATTATCGGTTGCATCGTCATTAAATTGCTGGTCTTAGTGTCTAGTTTCTTTAGAGTTTCGAGTTCTGTTCAATTAGACAAGCATCCCATCTATTGATGGAAAATTCATAAATAGTTGATCTGTCTTGGAAAGTGGGAGAAAAAAGAGAAAAAAGAGAAAAAGAAAGAAAGAAGAAAAAAGAAAAAGCGTGAGGAAAAAAGTGACTAGAATCAATAACATTAAAAAGAAAAGGAAGAAAGAAGAAGAAAAGAAGGAGAAGTTGAAGGAATGAGTGATTCTTTTGCAAAAAAAAGAAGGATCCTTCATTGATGCTAAAATCTTGCTGTCAAGAAAGTATCCTTCATTGATCTAGTCCAGTCTAGCCTGGTCTCTAGTCCGATGCAGTACCGTTGTTGGCGTTTATTCAACATTGCATCTTTGAATTGATTATTGCTAATTGCTCCACATATTTCTACACCGTGCTCCCCAGGCAATCGCTTTACTCAATATTCGGAGTTAGTTGACACGCTGGTTGCCGATCACCACTTTGCTGCATAGTAAGAACTTGTAAGACATTGATATTTGCTTTACTGTGAGCTTTACCACCACATCCTAGTAGTTATAGGAACATTATTTTTTGGATTTTGTTTCTTGTTCTACTAATCATGACAGGATCGAGTCAATTCATGGGCTTTGTCGATCGCGGAGACATGCCACCACCTATGCAAATACCACAACTGTCACAAGAGGTGCACAAACATCCAAATGCACATGATCAGGTTCATGTTTCTATACCACCATTTAATGGCCGTTTTAGACCTGCTTTATATATTGAACGAGAGTCAGACATAAATAATATATTTGCTTCCCATAATTTTGATGAACGTAAAAAAGTTACGGTTGCGGTTGGTTCTTTCACTGGTTATGCTCTAGTTTGGTGGAGTGAATATTGTCGATTACACCCTGATTATGTAGCTAATACTTGGGATGATTTAAAACATGTCATGCGAGATAGATTCGTCGATGTTTATTATACTCGTGGCATGATTAAAAAACTGGAACATTTAAAACAAGGTAGTGACACGTAACAAAATATTATGATGATTTACAAACTACCTTGTTGCACTCATTTTTAGAAGAAAGTGAAGAAGATTTGATGGATAGATTTTGGGAGGATTAAACCATAATATTCAAGAGATACTAATTCATGAAGAGTGTTATCCTATGGACCATTTGTTTCGTCTTGCTTGCAAAGCTGAACAGGAAATAAAGCGACGTGTTGCCCACAAGGAGAACAAGCGCGCGGTGCACATTCAACTATTGATACAGATGTTTATTCAACTACTAGGCGTACTATGACAACCACATCGATAGAGGCAAAGGTGTCCGTCTTTCGATGAGATGGTGGATTTCGCTTTGGTGGAAGTCGACTTTGCGATCCGACTACTGAGCGTGCGAGGGCGTCGCGCCTTAGCAATCGCTAAACCAACTCCGAGAGGTTATTGACCACGCGAACACGATCAACGACCACGAGTGCATTTCCTGCGAGCAAAGGAAGAACAAGCAAGAAACTGGGATTGCAATCTGGATATTGCGAATATAAGATGAAAGCTTTCTTGATCAAGGTGGGGTTACTGTGGCGCCTTTATGCAGTCGTTGAACACAAGCGAAATCAGCGAAGTTGCAACTATGGCGAACTTTTAATCTAAACAAAACCCAAAGTCTAAGCGGTGCCCTAAGGGCTGTATATATGGAGGAAGAGGGGTGAATTTCGTGGCCCTTGGTGGAGGGGTCCGAAACTAACCCTATCTCTTGTTTCCCACACATCGGACTCTAAAAATAGCCTATACTAATGTATTTCGAAATTACATGGGCCTGGCCCAATAATAAGGTGACATAACACCTAGAATAGCCTCTGGACGAAATTTATGAAGTGGCATCTTCTATATTTCGTCCAAGGCTTCATGCACTCCTTATGGTGGCTTCAAAGTCCTGAAATCATCACTTGTAACTCCATTCTTGTCCCCCTTAGCATGCCATCATCTCCATGCTTGTTCTTGCTCCAATGTTCATCCTTCTCCAAGCTAGGCCCTTCATTTGTAAGCAAAACAAATGTATCCAATTTATGCAGCATCATATTCTCATGAACATTAGAATCATTACCAAGAAAGCGAAAGTACACAGTAATTTAGTTGGCGTCTTGTGAGCTCTAGTAATTGGTCCATTATGTATAGCAGCAGGGGCTGTGGGTGTAACAATGGTATTGATGTCCTCATCATCCTCCCTTCTTGAAATGAAGTCGTCCTCGACGGAAGTTCATCTTCCTCACCAAATATGGCTTCAAATCTGCAATGTTAAAAGTGGGACTAACCCCAAAATCTGCAGGCAGCTCAAGTTTATATGCATTATCATTTACTTTCTCCAACACCTTAAAGGGACCAGCAGCACGTGGCATTAGCTTTGATTTGCGCAAATCAGGAAATCTATCCTTACGCAAATGTAACCAAACAAGATCTCCAGGTGCAAACACAACATGTTTTCTACCCTTATCTCCAGCAAGTTTATATTTAGCATTCATACGCTCAATGTTTTCCTTAGTTAACTCATGCATTTTTAAAATCAATTCAACACGTTCTTTAGCATCAAAATTAACCTTCTCCGAAGATGGAAGAGGCAACAAATCAATAGGTGCACGAGGTAGGAAACCATACACAATTTCAAAGGGCACATCTTAGTAGTAGAATGCAATGAACGATTATAAGCAAATTCAATATGAGGCAAGCTTTCCTCCCATATTTTCTTATTATTCTTTAGAACAGCCCTAAGCATAGTAGACAATGTTCTATTGACTACTTCAGTTTGTCCATCAGTTTGGGGGTGACAAGTAGTACTAAAAAGCAATTTAGTCCCCAACTTAGCCCATAAACATCTCCAAAAGTGGCTAAGAAATTTAGTATCACGATCTGAAACAATAGTATTTGGCACACCATGCAAGCGAATAATTTCACGAAAGAACAAATCAGCAACATTGACAGCATCATCGCTTTAATGACATGGTATAAAGTGTGCCATTTTCGAGAATCTATCCACGACAACAAATATGCTATCCCTCCCCTTCTTTGTTCTAGGTAAACCTAAAACAATGTCCATAGATATATCCTCCCAAGGAACACTAGGTACAGGCAAAGGCATATATAAACCATGAGGATTGAGTCGTGACTTAGCTTTTTGACATGTAGTGCAGCGAGCAATAAAGCGCTCAACATCCGTCTCATCTTTGGCCAAAAGAAATGTGTAGCAAATCGTCCTCCGTCTTCTTCACGCCAAAGTGTCCCATTAGTCCTCCTCCATCGCCTCCTGCAACAACAAAAGGCGAGCGGAGCTAGCTGGAATGCATAGCTTGTTGTACGGAACACAAATCCATCTTTAACGACAAACTTGTTCCATGTTCTTCCATCTTTACAATTCTGCAATACATCGTTAAAATCAGCATCATGCACATATTGATCTTTGATGGTCTCCAAACCAAATATTTTGAAGTCAAGTTGTGAAAGCATAGTATAGCTGACGAGACAATGCATCAGCAATAACATTTTCTTTACCCTTCTTGTGTTTAATGACATAAGGAAAGTCTCAATGAATTCAACCCATTTAGCATGTCTACGATTCAGTTTAGCTTGACTTTTAATATGTTTCAAAGATTCATGATCAGAATGTATAACAAATTCTTTGGGCCATAAATAATGTTGCCATGTTTCTAAAGTCGAACAAGAGCATATAATTCTTTATCATAAGTAGAATAATTCAGACTAGGCCCTCAATTTTTCAGAAAAGTATGCAACAGGTTTGCCATCTTGTAATAACACACCTCTAATCCAATTCCACTAGCATCACATTCAAGCTCAAAAGTCTTATTAAAATCAGGAAGTTGGAGTAAAGGGCATGTGTCAACTTATCTTTCAACACCGTGAAGGCTTCTTCCTGTGCGGTACCCCAAACAAAAGGCACATCCTTCTTTGTAAGCTCATTGAGAGGTGCAGCAATGGTGCTGAAATCTCTCACAAAGCGCCTATAGAATCCAGCGAGGCCAAGAAAACTCCTCACTTGTGTGACCGTTTTGGGCTCGGCCAACTCTCAATAGCTTCAATCCTGGCTTTATCAACTTCATTTCCTGTGGAGTAACAACATATCCAAGAAAAGACACTCGATTCGGTGCGAAGGTGCACTTCCCAAGGTTACCAAACAAACGTGCATCACGTAGAGCAATAAAAACAGCACGTAAATGTTCCAAATGTTCCTCCAAAGATCTGCTATAAATCAATATGTCATCAAAGTAAACTACCACAAATCATCCAATGAAAGCACGTAAAACTTCGTTCATTAATCTCATGAAAGTACTAGGTGCATTAGTTAAACCAAAAGGCATGACTAACCACTCATATAATCCAAACTTAGTTTTAAATGCTGTTTTCCATTCATCCCCCAATTTCATACGAATTTGATGGTATCCACTCATAAATCAACTTTGGAGAATATTGTAGAGCCACTCAATTCATCAAGCATATCATCTAGCCTAGGAATAGGATGGCGATAACGAATAGTAATATTATTAATGCCTCTACAATCAACACACATCGTGATGTACCATCCTTTTTCGGCACTAGAATAATAGGAACAGCACAAGGACTAAGGGATTAGCGTATATAACCTTTGTCGAAGCTCTTGTACTTGACGCATAATCTCCTTCGTCTCCTCTGGATTGAGTGCGGTATGGCGCTTGCGGTTTGGTAGTGAAGCACCGGGAATTAAGTCAATCGATGCTCAATCCCACGAATAGGCGGTAATCCGGTGCACGTCTAGTGGAAAGGCGTCAGCGAACTCCTGCAAAATGTTAGTGACAGCAGGAGGCAAAGAGGAAAACACGTCCTCGAATGAAAATAATGCCTCTTTGCACACAAAAGCATAGCAAACAGATTTGCTAAAATCTAGCTCATCAATATCAGATTTAGTGGCAAGTAAACATGCACTTTTCAATTTAATTTCAGAAGCAACACTAGATGGTTTACTATTAGGCTTCATATGTTGCTCAAATTCGTTTGCCACAATCTGATTTTCACTCTTATTTTCTCCTGTTTTGCTTTATTAGCTCTATTAATATCATCTTTCAAAATGGACTCAGGAGTCATAGGAAGCAAAGTAATATTTTATCCTTATGAACAAGAGTATCTGATTGTTTCTACCATGGTGTACAAATTTTATCAAATTGCCATGGTCTACCAAGTAATAAGGAACATGCTTGCATAGGTGCCACATCACAATCAACATAATCAGCATATGTAGAGATACTAAAATGCACACGAACAGTACGTGTTACCTTAACCTTGCCGCTGTTGTTGAACCATTGAATGTAGTAAGGATGTGGATGTGGTCTTGTGGTGAGAGATAGCTTCTCCACCATCTCCATGCTAGCCAAGTTGTTGCAGCTCCCTCCATCTATGATGACACGAATAGATCGTTCCTTCACAACTCCCTTTGTATGGAACAAATTATGCCTCTGATTTTGCTCAGCTTGTGTAACCTGCACACTCAAAACACGTTGAGCAACTAAACATTCATACCTGTCAGCATCTTCAGCAGCCATGTATTGCGTCTCATGATCAGAATCATCTCCACCGTGTTCCTCATGTGTAATAAGAGCGAAAGTCTCCTCATCATAGTCACTAGCGGACTCGTACCCACCATCCTCAGTAGCAATCATCACACGCTGAGATTTGCATTCTCTCGTAAAATGTCCTCTTCCCTTACACAGCGACAAATAATATCACTTGTGTGCCCTGTTGGCGCCATGGAAGAAGAAGAGCTCTGTGCAGGTCGGCAGGTGTGCTCTTGGCAGATAGTGGTGGTTGTGCCTGCTTTTCGTGTATCACGGTTGGAGGTGGCACCAGCGGAGGTGCGGTGTAGCGAGCGTGTGGAAGTAGATGATGCCGTGGTGTCCATGATGAAGGTCGACCTGCAGAAAAGTTAGTCACGCCAATGCTGTCGATCCTGCACTTCACGTTCAGCTTTACAAGCAAGATGGAATAAGCAGTGATATTATTATAATCCTTATAGTCTAGAATGGTCTGAATCTCTCTATTTAATCCAACAGAAAGCGTGCAAGCATAGCTTCATTCTTGATGTAGGGTGGAACCCTAATTAAATCGATCTTTCACGTTTGGAGGGATCCTCGGAGGAATCTGAAGAACAGCGGAAGCACAAAGGAAAACACGGGGAAAGCGAGAGAGAATCACTCAACCAACAAGGGAATCGATCACACAAGTGCTAGATCATCATACACATAAGAGATACACGAGATCCAAAGTCAACAAAGGTAAGGATACAAAGGAACCGTTCTTCTCAAGAGGAGGCCTTGATGTTCTTCCCTAGAAGGGTCTTGAATCCGCTTGGGGATCTTCTCCAAAGAGGTCGTGATCTCCAGGAGAAGTATCCAAGTGGATGAGCAAAGGCTCTCACACAAACATGAGCTAATCCAGTGCTAACCCTAGCTAGGAGGAGGTGGGGAGTTTATATAGCATATGTCCACGAAGGGGTAAGTGAGGAGGGATACATGGGCCTCTGGCCCGACTCTGCGATGCTGCAGGCGGTAGTACCGGCCAAAGGCGGTAGTACCGCTCAATGATAATGCCGCTTGGGCTGGCGGTAATACCGGGCCGGATCGTCGAACACTAGTACTTGCGGGTTGGCGGTAGTGGCGGCGGCGATGGAAGCGTGATAGTACCGCTGGTCGTGATAGTACCGCTTCTGAAGCGATAGTACCGCTCGTCTGGGTCTTCTTCGTCGTCGCTTCGAGGCTTCCCTCGCGGATGGTGTAGTTGTTCCTTGGCGCTTGCACTCCTCCTCGTCGTCCTTAGTGTTCCGACAATACCTATGCATGCACAGTGGAGTGTCAAGTAGTATACCATCCTCGAAGGGGTCAAGTGAGCACGTGTAAAGGAGATGATTCACCTTTGTGTATGTGAAGTACATATGCATGCGTGTCACTTGCGAGCGGACTCTTGACATGGTGATGTCCATAGGATGCTCGCATCATCTCCCTCCTTAGGAAGGATCCGACCTCGGATCGTGATCCTCATCACCATGGAAGCGGTTGTCATAGAGCGGACTTGTAGTTGGAAGAAGTTGAAGACATGGCGCAATCCAAGTAGTCAAGGTGTCGCGGAGTGATAGACATGCAAAAGAGCAAACACAAGCAACACTCGGAAATACAATGGTTAGCGCACACAAAATGTCCATCATGTAGAAACGAGTCCGTGCGGTAAGATTGAGTCGTGACAAAGCGCATGAAGCATATCTAGATGATCTAGAATGAGATGCAAAGCATTCATGGGAGAAATGCAATCATTGTGTAAACAAATGTGTTGTAAATATGATCTATGCAACCACGGTGCAAAATGATGTCATAGTGAGATGTTTTATCAATAGCATGAATATGGCAATGGATGCTCAATATGTATATGTTATCATGCAATTGATGATGGACAATATGATCATGATGTATGAATATGCCTTCAAGGTAGATCACAACAAATTTGCTAAGAAATCATAGCTCATATATCATGGATGACATGGGAATACAAGATGCAACAAGGCAATCACAATGTGAGTCAATCCATGCATAGTGTGCAAACTTGTGGTGAGTATGATCGTCCATCGAGCATGACATGTGTGAGCACAATCAAGAAATATGAAGGTGTTGGTGTACCAAAGCTCGATGTCGAGGCATGAGTGGAGTGTCGAAGGTGCCTCCAATAAGTGCAAGCGCTCCTCAATGTGAAGGTCCATGTAGCCAATCTCCAATGTCGCTCCTCCTTTCACGAGATGTATCATGTAGACAACAAGAAGGAAACAACAATGAAAGAGTGACCCATCCAATATGCATATTTGAGGATTGCTCAAAGAGAAGGAGTTCACCTTTATGAGAATGTCAAAAATGTTGGTGCCGCACATCATATATGCCTTCACATAACCAATATGTAGCATACGGCATCACCTTGTGAAACCTCAAAATGAAAGAACATGACAAACACTCGGAAAAACAAATGAGGTTAGCGGAAATGCAAAACCTATCATTAAGTGGTAAGATACCCAACAAGTGTATGCATCATGCTCATCATAAGAAAGTACAAGGGAGGCGTGTCATAGTATGGAGGCATATGATGCAAGAACAACCATGTGCAATAGGCTCAATCAAACAAGCATGCATCACAAGTAAAGTGTCCAAATCTCCAAGATCAATAAGCATAGTAAGTTGGCACTCAATACAAGGTGATATGAGAGATGCAACTAATGGAGAAAAGAGACAATGATCATGACAAATCAAGTGAGAGGCATCAACATCTATGTCATCAACCCAAGAAAGCAAGTAATAGTGGAACATGGGTGATGCAACATAGCAAGCAATCATAGCTATCAAGTCAAGCAAGCTAGTAGTGCAAAGGCATAGCGTACTAGAAGGAATCATGGCAAGCATGTCATTGGTGCAAATAGTGTGCATGAATAATTCACAAGACATGGCACAAGCATGAAAGCAAGATGTGAGAAAAATAGCATGAATATCTCGGTGAGAAGCCATATGTAAATAGCAATAAGGCATAATGACTCTCCCAACACAACAAGCATCAATAGTATGGGGCACATGATAAACATGGCAAGACAAACAAGGATCTCCACCAAGCATGCAAATACACATAGGAGTAGCATAATTGTGAATCATGGGTAAATGCAAGCAAGGGTCACAATTGCATGGCAAAGGCATAGAAGCAAGCATAGTATGCAAAGTGAACACGGTAATATGAGCATAATGTGAGAAGTGGTAAATTGCCCATAGCCGTGTGAGAGCCAAGTAGAGGAGTTCGCGTAGTCCTTGCTTGAAGGGAATGGTGGTAAGGATAGTCCACGGGATCCCAAAGCATCGTTGCTCTCAAGAGCTCGTTTAAATCAACTCTTGGGATTGAGAGGTTGGCGAGTATACATGAGTACCTACACAAAACAAAGACAAAGGAAAAATTGTGTGTGCGTGGTATATGTACACATCATCCATCATGATCTTGCGTGCATGTGTTTGTTAGCACAAAATAGCCAATGCTCAAATAAATGAGATCGTGATATAGGAACATGTCATCCATCATGATAGGTTTGTTATTATTTATGGCATAATGGAGACTCAAAGGATGTAATGCATCATGAGAAATATCTAGAGCATTGTTATTCATGGAATGCATAAGGTGCATACTATCATGGGAATCATGCAAAGTATGAAATGCATCAAGATCTCCTAATATGTATGAGGAAACTATGGGGTCTCCTCATGAGCATGAGTAGCAACATCACATGGAGAATATTGACAACATCAAAACAATGCATATTCAAAACAATGTGATCATGGCATGACATATTGGATGAATGCATAAATCATGTAAAGGAAGCATGGCAATATCATCACATGAAAAACAAAAGCCAATGACCATCATCTCATCATCTATGCCATAAGTGCAAATGGGATTGATTTTAATGGGGCGTGCATAGTTACTATGTTGAGATTGAAATGATGCAATATGGGAGATCTCACTCATAGCATATGACAAGTTCAATGGATTGTCAAACATGGCGTGACCAATAGAATTTTCACAAGATATCCTATGTAGCATAGCATCACAACTAGGCAACTCAACATGCTCATCATCATATTTATCATAAATAGGTAAGTCAAGGCATGAAGAAGTCTCACTAGCATGAAGCATGGCAATAGGTTTGTCAACATCATGGGAGCAATCATTGTCAAGAGCGTCCACTAGTGGGACGAGAGAAGCACCATCACCTATGTTACCTTTGGATTGTCGCTCATGTGTTGTAGGTGAGGTGTTGAAGATCGATCTCGTTGTCATCTTCATCTTGATGGAACCATGTGGGGGGTGCATCATCGTCCATCATGGCCATCGTCGTCTCCATAGGAGGTATGGACTCATCAATGGTAGGCGTGTCGTCATGTAGGAGACCTAGCACCAAAGAAGAAAACACACTAGGAGTAGAGGTTAAGGCGTTAGAAATCATAGTGGCCTCACATGCCGTGTCAACTACCTCACTCACTAAGTGTTGTGGCTCACTCACTCCCTCAAGGATGCTCTCACTCATATGGCTGGTGGAGTCACTCAAGTGGCTCTCAACCTCACATAGGATGTGTGGCATGCTCTCATGTGTGGGGCTAGTGGTGGTCACACTCATCCTCTCAAAGGAAATGCTCTCAATGTCACATATGGTGGAGTCACTCATCTCTCTCATGGGGTGGTGGCTCTCCTCACATGGCACTTTGGGCATCTCGACATATGTGGGTGTCGGAGAGGTGTAGGTGCAAATGTCTCCATGCTCAACTCGTATCTCCGTGGTCGAAGGGGATGGCCCTTGCTCGACCTTCTCGTCGTCGTCTTGTTGTTGGAGGTCCATATGATGTGGCACCTCATAGCTCATCTCCATGACCGAAGGGAGTTTCCCATGCTCGACCATCTCGTCGTCGTCTTGTTGTTGGAGGTCCATATGATGTGGCACCTCATAGCTCGTCTCCATAACCGAAGGGAGGTTCCCATGCTCGGCCATCTTCCTTGAGGGGCTTCCGAAGATGGAAGTGTCACCCTCGCTCATAGGTGGTCGCCTTGGACTTGATGAAGTCGATGTAGGCGTACACGTGTGAAGTAGGCGAAGATGCCGTACGTCCAAAGGCGAAGATGCCTTGAGAACACTTGGCGAAGATGCCGAAGTGGTTGATGTAGCCGTAGCGCCGTCTTGGTGGTGGTCGTCTCGCGGTCTTCTTTTGTGCTCTTGAAGCTTGGACTTGGCGTGATGTAGGGCTTGTTGGGACTTGTGCATTTGCGCTTGTGGAGCATCTTCATGATGATGATGTCGTTGTCGTGCTTGAGCTCGTAGTAGATGTCGTTAAATCGTAAATCGTGCACATGATGCTTGGAGGTGACTTGCCCTTCATGGCGGTGATGATCATGAACGTGATGATGATCGCCATGTAGATGTTGACTTGGACGACTTGCGCTTGCATCTTGTTTGCGCTCCGAAGACTTGTTGCTTGACCGTCGTCGTCTTGAGGATGATGAAGGGGAAGAAGACTTGATCAAGGCTCTAATCTCCTCCATCCTTGCATCTTGCTCCTCTTTATGTGCGGCAAGCTTCTTGTCGATGTAGTCCCTTTTCCTTGCTTGAGTGGCGAATGTCGATGGAGATGTTCTCGATCTTGCTCTCGCAATCTTGATTGTCGCCTTGTATTTGTCGTTGTAGATCGAAGATAGGCGCTTTGGAGATGTAGTTGTTCACGCCGTCGTTGTTGTCGTAGACCGGAGAGGAATGCCTTGCCTATCCATCACAAGACTCGAGCAAATATGAGTGGGAGAAAGAGAAGAGCGTATACCAATGTACCTTTGACCAAAGTTGAAGATGAATCAAGTTCACTCAAATGTGGACAATGAAATAGCACTATTGGTACCGATCCTGTCGATTCTCACACCTACACAAGTAAGGCTTATAGTGGAGCTCGGTGAGGATAGTGGCACAAAATTTAATGCAAAATGTTAGCAAGAGTCAATAATGTTGAAAGAGATTCACAAATTCATAAGTGAAACAAATGGACCAATAGCAAAGAATGGCTGCGGAAACACACACACGGATAGATAAATGGGGTCGTGCAACCAAGGAATGAGCTCAAAATGTGGAATCCACCAAAAGCGCTCGTGTTGCACAACTCAGAGAGGCGCTATACGATTGCTCAATAGGCGGATCGACACTTGTGCACAACCTATAAGATGCAAAATGGATATTCTTTCTATCCCAAGTATGCTATGTATGTATGGTTCGGTGTGTCTCTCAAGCATGATATCATATGATGTTGATTTGACAATCTTATGTGCAATGGGATGATGCTATGGCACTTGCTCACGAGCTCTTTGCTCTCTTTTTTAAAAGCTTTTCTCTTTTTTTTCTCTATGGTCACTTTTGTACAATGCACAAACCAAGATAGCAATTGTGTATATGCGGGAACAAACTTGAGGCACAATGGATGATATGATACCAATATGATATGGTATGTATGCAATGGGAGGTATGGACCACTAATGTGCACAAATAACGTTGCCTGCAATACTCAAATGGCTAGTCTCGATAGGCAAATAGCATAAAATGGGCTAGGGGTTAACAATGCAATTGCAAGGGAATATACAATGGTGTAAATCGAGGTTACCGTCGCTGCGATGATGAGTGGCGGTGTTCTTGGTGTAGATACCAAGATGATGGAGACTCGTCCTAAGTGGCGAAACACCTTAGGAAGCGGAAAACCGCAAACTCAAAATCTCAAATGACAAATGTCAAATGGTGGTAGCGGAAGCGGTGGTGGTATGCACTTGGCAATGCGGAAGTGGGATGATGGGCTATACACGGTGTAAGAGTTGGAAGCACACGGTCCCTAAGTAGCCGAAACACCTTAGGAGACACAAGCCACAACTCAAACAAGCTCAAACAACTATTGGGTTAAGTTGGGTAGTCGGAAGTGTATGGTGGGTAAGGTTATGTGGAGGTGGTGGCGGTGGTGGTGGTTGATGAAGAAGCAACCGTCCTAAGTAGCCTAAACACCTTAGGAGACTCAAATCATAACTCAAACAACCACTAATGCTATAAGGAACAAAATGGGTTAGGTTGCGGAAGTCGGTGGTGGTTATCACGGATGTTGTGGTGGAAGCCCTAGGCAAAGATGCCAAAATTCATCAAATGTGATGGTGTCAAATGATGTTGTAACCTATCTAGGAGGAAGGAGAATGTCAATAGCTTCTCAACGAGCTAAAAAGCGAAAATCGGACTCGGATGTGGAAGTTATGGTGGAAATGGTGAAACTCAGAAATCTGGAAATGGCCAGGGCGGTAGTACCGCTGGGAAGGGCAGTACTACCGCTCGTGTCAGGTTTTCGACTATTTCGGCTGGGAGGGGCCTGGCGGTAGTACCGTTCGCGGGGCGGTAGTACCGCTCGAGTCACAGCAGTAGTACCGCTCTGTAGGGCAGTAGTACCGCTCGTGTCGAGATTTTCTCGATTGCTCGAATGGTTTAGCGATTTTGGGGCGGAAATGGGTGATTTCGGGGTCAAAATTCGATGGATTTTGTGGATGGAAAGGAAACTTGGGGAATGCTAGATCCACTTGAAACCAAGCAAATCCATGGATCAAAATCAACAAAACATCATCAAACCAACAAATCACAAAAAATTTGGGGCTATTTTTGGTGGGGATTTTGGATTTAGGGCGAAAACAACAAAATCAAGCTAGAAAACAGGGTAGGGGCTCCAAAAGCGTGATCAGCGTGGCTCATGATACCATATGATGTAGGGTGGAACCCTAATTAAATCGATCTTTCACGTTTGGAGGGATCCTACGGAGGAATCTGAAGAACAGCGGAAGCACAAGGGAAAACAGGGGAAAGCGAGAGAATCACTCAACCAACAAGGGAATCGATCACACAAGTGCTAGATCATCATACACATAAGAGATCACGAGATCCAAAGTCAACAAAGGTAAGGATACAAAGGAACCATTCTTCTCCAAGAGGAGGCCTTGATGTTCTTCCCTAGAAGGGGTCTTGAATCCGCTTGGGGATCTTCTCCGAAGAGGTCGTGATCTCCGAGGAGAAGTATCAAGTGGATGAGCAAGGCTCTCACACAAACATGAGCTAATCCAGTGCTAACCCTAGCTAGGAGGAGGTGGGGAGTTTATATAGCATATGTCCACGAAGGGGTAAGTGAGGAGGGATACATGGGCCTCTGGCCCGACTCTGCGATGCAAGCAGAAGCGGTAGTACCGGCCAAAAGGCGTGAAATGCAGCTCAAGCGGTAGTGCCGCTTGGGCTGGTGATAATGCCGGGCCGGATCGTCGAACACTAGTACTTGCCGGGTTGGCGGTAGTGGCGGCGGTGTGGAAGGTGGTAGTACCGCTGGTCAGTGATAGTACCGCTTCTGAAGCGGTAGTACCGCTCGTCCTGGGTCTTCTTCGTCGTCGCTTCGGGCTTCCCTCGCGGATGGTGTAGTTGTTCCTTGGCGCTTGCACTCCTCCTCGTCGTCCTTAGTGTTCCGACAATACCTATGCATGCACAGTGGAGTGTCAAGTAGTATACCATCCTCGAAGGGTCAAGTGAGCACGTGTAAAGGAGATGATTCACCTTTGTGTATGTGAAGTACATATGCATGCGTGTCACTTGCGAGCGGACTCTTGACATGGTGATGTCCATAGGATGCTCGCATCAATTCTCCTCAACAATACCACATCTAATCAAGCCAGTTTGTAATTCCTGATAATATTCTTCTACAGAATTTTTCCTTGTCTTAAGCGCTGCAATTTTTGAAGCAATTCACGTTGATAATATGGTGGAACCATGATGCGCATAGCAGTTTTCAAAGCAGCCCAAGTAGCTGGAACAGGATATAATCTACAATGTTCAGACCATCAAACACATGCAAAGCTAGTGAAAGCACAAACAGTAGCAGGCACACGTCTCTCCTCAGGCTATTGTAAACATGTAAATCGTTGTTCAGTTTCTAACTCCCAAGTAAGATATATATCAGGAACATATCTACCCTCAAATGGTGGAATATTCAATTTCAGTTTAGGGAGATGGTCATGATCTCGTACCTGAGGGGGAGCCCTAACATTGCCATTATTTGCATGTGGACGACCTGGTGGTTGTGGTGCTGGTGGTTGCACGTAGTTCTGATGTTGATCAACCTCATCCTCGTAATCTCCCACATAATCATCCTCGTCGGTACCAGCAGCAGCAGTAGCAGGAGCCAAAGAAGCACCAACAGCAGTAGCAGCGGCACCAGAATTTTGTCCTGGCTCAATAGGAACACGCTGAGCTCGTCCATACTGATTCGGAAGAGGGCGTAGTTGTTGTCGTTGCAGAGGTGCGATAGGTGCAGCCGGCGGTGGTGGTGGAAAAGCAGCGAGCAATTCATCAAACTTGCTATCAAGCTTTGTTTCAAACGTCTTCTCAATGCCATCTATCTTCTCCATGGCCTCGTCAAATCTGTTTAGCACATCTTGCACCTGTCCAATCATCATTTGCTGAAACTTATCATGTAGCTGTTTGTTTGTCAGGTTCTCCCAATCAGTCTCATCGACTTGTGATCCTGCCATGGTTAGCAGCAATAGAAACACACAAGAATATGATCCTACAGACTACTAGGAAGTGGTGGTGGTGGTGTGGTGGACAGTCACAAATCCGTCAAGCAAATCTCAAATTCTTACCAGTTCTTACCCAGCAGCAGGCGGTGATCGGCAACCGTTGTAGTCAAAACTCTCAAAGCTTGGCTATAGCGATTACCAGGGAGAATCAAACACACGACGTAGATGTATGTGGAGCTGGGAAGGCTTATAATATGGTAGCAAAAAAAGGTCAGCAATAATCAATTCAGAGATGCAAAGTTGAATAAACGCTCAACGACGGTACTGTGCTGGTCCTAGGCTGAACCGTGCTAGAGGCGAGCCTAGTACACTAACAAAATCACGGCGCTGCTGCGTAAACAAGGGAAAAGCACACTCTGGATTTTTTTCGCTCCTCTTTTTTTTTGCGCTTCTTTTTTTTAAGCTGCTCTTTTTTTTTTTGCGAAAAATCACTATAATGTGAGTGTCTCAAAACTCTTCCCAAGTCAAACTGACAGGATGGGCACGAAATTTTTTGCCCAATTTTTTTCGGCTGCCGGACCAAAAACTAAAGCAGGTCAAAAAACTTTCTATATGAGGACTGTCTCAATCGCTTAGAAACACCTGAAAATAGGATAGCCAGAAATTTTTTTGTCCCGTGCGTTTTCGGAAATTTTTGGGCCTAAACGGAGGGTGGTTTCCGGACTCTGTTGGAAAATTTTTTTTTTGGAAACCAACCTCTTCTACGGACGGCAAAAGATTGCTGGAATCCGGAACCTACTCAGACAACGAAACACGAATCGGAAATTAGATGGATCCCGAAAACAAACCTAATATGCTAGGAACTCGGATTGGTGGTGGATATATGGTGGTATGATATGGCAGCGGTGGTGGTATATGGATCTGGATTGAGCGGTGGCGGATAAGCGGTGGTGATAGATGGCAGGGGCGATGATGATGGTGCGGCGGCGGTGTGACAACTTATGACCAGAACTCAAAACTCTAAAAGACTAGACTCTAAGACCAGCAACTAGACACGACGATGCAACCGCAAATTCAACAACGCAAATACAGAAAAGATTATGCAAAAGGCTCAGATTGGTTCGGATATGATGAACTAACCCTAATTTTTTTTGTGGTTTTTTCGTGGACTATAGGTAGGAAGAACAGACTCGATCTAAACTACGAAAAACTGTAAAATCTCACCGAGCAACCTGGAAATCTGATACCACTTGATAGAGGCAAAGGTGTCCCGTCTTTCGATGAGATGGTGGATTTCGCTTTGGTGGAAGTCGACTTTGACGATCCGACTCTGAGCGTGCGAGGGCGTCGGCGCCTTATGTCGCTAAACCAACTCCGAGAGGTTATTGACCACGCGAACACGATCAACGACCACGAGGTGCATTTCCTGCGAGCAAAGGAAGAACAAGCAAGAAACTGAGATTGCAATCTGGATATTGCGAATATAAGATGAAAGCTTTATTGATCAAGGTGGGGTTACGTGGCGCCTTTATGCAGTCGTTGAACACAAGCGAAATGCTGTGAAGTTGCAACTATGGCGAACTTTTAATCTAAACAAAACCCAAAGTCTAAGCGGTGCCCTAAGGGTTGTATATATGGAGGAAGAGGGGTGAATTTCGTGGCCCTTGGTGGAGGGTCGAAACTAACCCTATCTCTTGTTTCCCCACACATCGGACTCTAAAATAGCCTATACTAATGTTTTTCGAAATTACATGGGCCTGGCCCAATAATAAGGTGTGTAACAACTAGAATAGCCTCTGGACGAAATTTATGAAGTGGCATCTTGTATATTTCGTCCAAGGCTTCATGCACTCATTATGGTGGCTTCAAAGTCCTGAAATCATCGATAGAGGCAAAGGTGTCCCGTCTTTCGATGAGATGTTGGATTTCGCTTTGGTGGAAGTCGACTTTGGCGATCCGACTCTGAGCGTGCGAGGGCGTCGCGCCATATGTCGCTAAACCAACTCCGAGAGGTTATTGACCACGCCGAACACGATCAACCTGACCACGAGGTCTATTTCCTGCGAGCAAGCGAAGAACAAGCAAGAAACTGAGATTGCAATCTGGATATTGCGAATATAAGATGGAAGCTTTATTGATCAAGGTGGGGTTCTGTGGCGCCTTTGTGCAGTCGTTGAACACAAGCGAAATGCAGCGAAGTTGCAGCTATGGCGAACTTTTGATCTAAACAAAACCCAAGTCTAAGCGGTGCCCTAAGGGCTGTATATATGGAGGAAGAGGGGTGAATTTCGTGGCCCTTGGTGGAGGGTCGAAACTAACCCTATCTCTTGTTTCCCCACATACGGACTCTAAAATAGCCTATACTAATGTATTTCGAAATTACATGGGCCTGGCCCAATAATAAGGTGACGCAGCACCTAGAATAGCCTATGGACGAATATTATGAAGTGGCATCTTGTATATTTCGTCCAAGGCTTCATGCACTCCTATGGTGGCTTCAAAGTCCTGAAATCATCACTTGTAACTCCGTTCTTGATCTCCTTGCGCATGCCATCAACTCCATGTGCGTTCTTGCTCCAATGTTCATCCTTCTCCAAGCTAGGCCCTTCATTTGTAAGCAAAACAAATGTATCCAATTTAGGCAGCATCATATTCTCATGAACATTAGAATCATTACCAAGCGAAAGTACTGGTAATTTAGTTGGCGTCTTGTGAGCTCTAGTAATTGGTCCAGTATGTGTATAGCAGCAGGGGCTGTGGGTGTAACAATGGTATTGATGTCCTCATCATCCTCCCCTTCTTGAAATGAAGTCGTCCTCGACGGAAGTTCATCTTCCTCACCCAAATATGGCTTCAAATCTGCAATGTTAAAAGTGGGACTAACCCCAAAATCTGCAGGCAGCTCAAGTTTATATGCATTATCATTTACTTTCTCCAACACCTTAAAGGGACCAGCAGCACGTGGCATTAGCTTTGATTTGCGCAAATCAGGAAATCTATCCTTACACAAATGTAACCAAACAAGATCTCCAGGTGCAAACACAACATGTTTTCTACCCTTATCTCCAGCAAGTTTATATTTAGCATTCATCGCTCAATGTTTTCCTTAGTTAACTCATGCATTTTAAAATCAATTCAGCACGTTCTTTAGCATCAAAATTAACCTTCTCCGAAGATGGAAGAGGCAATAAATCAATAGGTGCACGGTAGGAAACCATACACAATTTCAAAGGGCACATCTTAGTAGTAGAATGCAATGAGCGATTATAAGCAAATTCAATATGAGGCAAGCATTCTTCCCACATTTTCTTATTATTCTTCAAAACAGCCCTAAGCATAGTAGACAATGTTCTATTGACTACTTCAGTTTATCCATCAGTTTGGGGGTGACAAGTAGTACTAAAAAGCAGTTTAGTCCCCAACAGCCCATAAACATCTCCAAAAGTGGCTAAGAAATTTAGTATCACGATCTGAAACAATAGTATTTGGCACACCATGCAAGCGAATAATTTCACGAAAGAACAAATCAGCAACATTAACAGCATCATCGCTTTTATGACATGGTATAAAGTGTGCCATTTTCGAGAATCTATCCACGACAACAAATATGCTATCCCTCCCCTTCTTTGTTCGAGTAAACCTAAAACAAAGTCCATAGATATATCCTCCCAAGGAACACTAGGTACAGGCAAAGGCATATATAAACCATGAGGATTGAGTCGTGACTTAGCTTTTTGACATGTAGTGCAGCGAGCAACAAAGCGCTCAACATCCGTCTCATCTTTGGCCAAAAGAAATGTGTAGCAAGTATATCCTCCGTCTTCTTCACGCCAAAGTGTCCCATTAGTCCTCCTCCATCGCCTCCTGCAACAACAAAAGGCAAGCAGAGCTAGCTGGAATGCATAGCTTGTTAGAGCGAAACACAAATCCATCATTAACGACGAACTTGTTCCATGTTCTACCTTCTTTACAATTCTGCAATACATCTTTAAATTCAGCATCATGCACATATTGATCTTTGATGGTCTCCAAACCAAATATTTTAAAGTCAAGTTGTGAAAGCATAGTATATGACGAGACAATGCATCAGCAATAACATTTTCTTTACCCTTCTTGTGTTTAATGACATAAGGAAAGTCTCAATGAATTCAACCCATTTAGCATGTCTACGATTCAGTTTAGCTTGACTTTTAATATGTTTCAAAGATTCATGATCAGAATGTATAACAAATTCTTTGGGCCATAAATAATGTTGCCATGTCTCTAAAGTCCGAACAAGAGCATATAATTCTTTATCATAAGTAGAATAATTCAGACTAGGCCCTCAATTTTTCAGAAAAGTATGCAACAGGTTTGCCATCTTGTAATAACACACCTCTAATCCAATTCCACTAGCATCACATTCAAGCTCAAAAGTCTTATTAAAATCAGGAAGTTGGAGTAAAGGGCATGTGTCAACTTATCTTTCAATATCGTGAAGGCTTCTTCTGTGCGGTACCCCAAACAAAAGGCACATCCTTCTTTGTAAGCTCATTGAGAGGTGCAGCAATTGTGCTAAAATCTCTCACAAAATGCATATAGAAACCAGCGAGTCCAAGAAAACTCCTCACTTGTGTGACCGTTTGGGCTGCGGCCAACTCTCAATAGCTTCAATCTTGGCTTTATCAACTTCAATTCCTGTGGAGTAACAACATAGCCAAGAAAAGATACTCGAATCGATTGCAAAGGTGCACTTCCCAAGATTACCAAACAAGCGTGCATCACGTAGAGCATTAAAAACAACACGTAAATGTTCCAAATGTTCTTCCAAAGATCTGCTATAAATCAGTATATCATCAAAATAGACTACCACAAATCGTCCAATGAAAGCACGTAAAACTTAGTTCATTAATCTCATGAAAGTACTAGGTGCATTAGTCCAAAAGGCATGACTAACCACTCATATAATCCAAACTTAGTTTTAAATGCTGTTTTCCATTCATCTCCCAATTTCATACGAATTTGATGGTATCCACTCATAAATCAACTTTGGAGAATATTGTAGAGCCACTCAATTCATCAAGCATATCATCTAGCCTAGGAATAGGGTGGCGATAACGAATAGTAATATTATTAATGCCTCTACAATCAACACACATCGTGATGTACCATCCTTTTTGGCACTAGAATAATAGGAACAACACAAGGACTAAGGGATTGGCGTATATAACCTTTGTCGAGCAGCTCCTGTACTTGGCGCATAATCTCCTTCGTCTCCTCTGGATTGAGTGCGGTATGGGTGCGGTTGGGTAATGATGCACGGGAATTAAGTCAATTTGATGCTCAATCCCTCGAATAGGTGGTAATCCGGTGCAGCGTCTTGTGGGAAGGCGTCGTGAACTCCTGCAAAATGTTAGTGACAGCAGGAGGCAAAGAGGAAAACACGTCCTCGAATGAAAATAATGCCTCTTTGCACACAAAAGCATAGCAAACAGATTTGCTAAAATCTAGCTCATCAATATCAGATTTGGTGGCAAGTAAACATGCACTTTTCAATTTAATTTCAGAAGCAACACTAGATGGTTTATTATTAGGCTTCATTTGTTGCTCAAATTCTTTTGCCACAATCTGATTTTCACTCTTATTTTTCTCCTGTTTTGCTTTATTAGCTCTATTAATATCATCTTTCAAAATGGACTCAGGAGTCATAGGAAGCAAAGTAATATTTTTATCCTTATGAACAAGAGTATCTGATTGTTTCTACCATGGTGTCTGAATTTTTATCAAATTGCCATGGTCTACCAAGTAATAAGGAACATGCTTGCATAGGTACCACATCACAATCAACATAATCAGCATATGTAGAGATACTAAAATGCACACGAACAGTCGTGTTACCTTAACCTTGCGCTGTTGTTGAACCATTGGATGTAGTAAGGATGTGGATGTGGTCTTGTGGTGAGAGATAGCTTCTCCACCATCTCCATGCTAGCCAAGTTGTTGCAGCTCCCTCCATCTATGATGGCCTTGAATAGAGCGTTCCTTCACAACTCCTTTGTATGGAACAAATTATGCCTCTGATTTTGCTCAGCTTGTGTAACCTGCACACTCAAAACACGTTGAGCAACTAAACATTCATACTGTCGGCATCTTGAGCAGCCATGTATTGTGTCTCATGATCAGAATCATCTCCACCGTGTTCCTCATGTGTAATAAGAGCAAAGTCTCCTCATCATAATCACTAGCGGACTCATACCCACCATCCTCAGTAGCAATCATCACTGCGCTGAGATTTGCATTCTCTCATAAAATGTCCTCTTCCCTTACAATGACGACAAATAATATCACTTGTGTGCCTGTTGGCGCCATGGAAGAAGAAGAACTCTGTGCAGGCCCGGCAGGTGTGCTCTTGGCAGATAGTGGTGGTTGTGCCTGCTTTCTTGTATCACGGTTGGAGGTGGCACCTGAAGGAGGTGATGGTGCGGTGGAAGTAGATGATGCGCGTGGTGTCCATGATGAAGGTCGACCTGCGAGAAAAGTTAGTGCGGCGCCAATGCTGTCGATCCTGCACTTCACGTTCAGCTTTACAAGCAAGATGGAATAAGCAGTGATATTATTATAATCCTTATAGTCTAGAATGGTCTGAATCTCTCTATTTAATCCACCCAGAAAGCGTGCAAGCATAGCTTCATTCTCCTCAACAATACCACATCTAATCAAGCCGGTTTGTAATTCACGATAATATTCTTCTACAGAATTTTTCCTTGTCTTAAGCGCTGCAATTTTGAAGTAATTCACGTTGATAATATGGTGGAACCAGCAGTGCGCATAGCAGTTTTCAAAGCAGCCCAAGTAGCTGGAACAGGATATAATCTACAATGTTCAGACCACCAAACACATGCAAAGCTAGTGAAAGCACAAACAGCAGCAGGAACACGTCTCTCCTCAGGATATTGTAAACATATAAATCGTTGTTCAGTTTCTAACTCCCAAGTAAGATATATATCAGGAACATATCTACCCTCAAATGGTGGAATATTCAATTTCAGTTTAGGGAGATGGTCATGATCTCGTACCTGAGGGGGAGCCCTAACATTGCCATTATTTGCATGTGGGCGACCTGGTGGTTGTGGTGCTGGTGGTTGCTGCGTAGTGCTGATGTTGATCAACCTCATCCTCGTAATCACCCACATACTCATCATCCTCCTCGGTACCAGCAGCAGCGGGCAGGAGCCAAGAAGCACCAACAGCGATAGCAGCGGCACCAGAATTTTATCCTGGCTCAATAGGAACCGCTGAGCTCGTCCATACTGATTCGGAAGAGGCGTAGTTGTTGTCGTTGCAGAGGTGCGATAGGTGCAGCCGGCGGTGGTTGTGGAAAAGCAGCGAGCAATTCATCAAACTTGCTATCAAGCTTTGTTTCAAGCGTCTTCTCAATGCCATCTATCTTCTCCATGGCCTCGTCAAATCTGTTTAGCACATCTTGCACTGTCCACTCATCATTTGCTGAAATTTATCATGTAGCTGTTTGTTCGTCGGGTTCTCCCAATCAGTCTCATCGACGTGATCCTGCCATGGTTAGCAACAATAGAAACACACAAGAATATGATCCTCAGACTACTAACAAGAGGTGGTGGTGGGTGTCACAAATCCGTCAAGCAAATCTCAAATTCTTACAGTTCTTACCCAGCATGGCGGTGATCGGCAACCGTTGTAATCAAAACTCTCAAAAGCTTGGATAGAGCGATTGCGGGGAGAGTCAAGCGCGCTAGCGTAGATGTATGTGGAGCTGGGAAGGCTTATAATATGGTAGCAAAAAGGGTCGACAATAATCAATTCAGAGATGCAAAGTTGAATAAGCGCTCAGCGGACAGTGCAGTGCTGGTCCTAGGCTGAACCGTGCTAGAGGCGAGCCTAGAACACTAACAAAATCACGGCGCTGCGTAAACAAGGGAGGAGCACACACTGAATTTTTTCTTTTTTTCACTTTTTTTTTTGCTCTTTTTTCCTCTTTTTTTTTGCTCCATAACAAATTTTTTGAAAAAGTCTACAAATGGTCTAAAACTGCCTAGCCAAATTTTCCCGGACTTAGTTTTTTGAAGCTGGAACTATTTTTCTTCTGCGGATGGCTCGGAAGTTGAGAGTCCTTCTCTGTCACGACTTCGGATGTCGCGTGATCTGAAATCGAGAATAATGCAACAATTACTGGACTCGGACTAGGACTGGTGGCGGAGATGAATCTGGTGGAACTTCGGACTGGTGGCGGAGATGAATCTGGTGGAACTTCGGACTGGTGGCGGAGATGAATCTGGTGGAACTAGGATTTGGTGGCGGAGATGAATCTGGTGGAACTTCGGACGGTTGGCGGATATATGTTGCGGTGAACTCGGATTAGGCGTGATGGCGGCGGATATGTGGTGGCGTATATGGATTGGATTAGCGGTGATGATGCGGTGGTAATATATGGCAGCGACAGCGTGACAACTTGTGAAACAGAACTTCGAAACTCTAAAGACTAGGCGCTAAGACCAGCAACTTGACACGGCGATGCAACCGCCAAATTCAACAAAGCAAATCTGAAAAGATTATGCAAAGGCTCAGATTGGTTGGATGGGATGAACTAACCCTAATTTTTTTGGCTTTTTAAGTGGACTATAGGTATGAAGAACAGACTCGATCTAAACTATGAAAAACTGTAAAATCTCACGAGCAACACGGAAATCGATACCACTTGATAGAGGCGGAGGTGTCCCGATCTTCGATGAGATGATAACTATCGATTTGGTGAAGATGACTTTGGCGATCCGACTACAAGCGTGCGACGTTGCGCCTTAGCAATCGCTAAACCAACTCCGAGAGGTTATTGACCACGCGGAGCACAATCAACGACCACGAAGGTCTATTCCTGCAAGCAATCGAAGAACAAGCAAGAATATGATAAAGCAATCTGAATATTGCGATATATATGAAATATTGATAAAGGTGAGGATCCGTGGCGGTCTTGGTGCAGTCGTTGGACACAAGCGAAGTACACGAAGTTGCAATGGCTAACTTTTAACTAAACAAATCCGAAGTCTAAGCGGCGCCCTAAGGGCTGTATATATGGGGGAAAAGGAGAATTTCGTGGCCCTTGAGGGTGGGGTCGAAACCAACCCTAACTCTTGTTTCCCCACATACGGACTCTAAAATAGCCTATACTTAAGTATTTCGAAATTACATGGGCCTGGCCCAATAATAAGGTGATGCAGCACCTAGAATAGCCTATGGACGAATATTATGAAGTGGCATCTTGTATATTTCGTCCAAGGCTCCATGCACTCCTTATGGTGGCTTCAAAGTCCTGAAATCATCACTTGTAACTCCGTTCTTGATCCCCTTAGCATGCCATCAACTCCATGCGTGTTCTTGCTCCAATGTTCATCCTTCTCCAAGCTAGGCCCTTCATTTGTAAGCAAAACAAATGTATCCAATTTAGGCAGCATCATATTCTCATGAACATTAGAATCATTACCAAGAAAGCGAAAGTACTGGTAATTTAATTGGCGTCTTGTGAGCTCTAGTAATTGGTCCCGTATATGTAACAGTAGGGGCTGTGGGTGTAACAATGGTATTGATGTCCTCATCATGCAAGGTCCATGCATGAGGTAGTAGCCGTGTCTCATATCACGAGAAAGTAGCCGGTTCGAAGAGGTGATTTCACCTTGTGTCCAATAGGCGTATGTTAGAGGTCTCGTCATATGTCCTCTTGGGGCTTGGAGAGTAGTCGGAGTGTACATGGGGATGAGCGTGGGATGCTCCGCATCGGTAGTAGTCTCTCTCTCTCAAGAGTAGAGATAGGTAGGAGCAAAGCTCACCTAAGAATGAGCTATCACTTTGCTAACCCTAGAAAGGAGGTGGGGGTCTATTTATAGCCCAAGGGGCAAAGGGGTAAGTGAGGCGAAGGGGTACAGACCGGCCCAAGTCACGCTGTGGCGAGTCCGAATAATCCGGATGGTGGCGGATGATCCGGGTGTCGAAGTCCGGAAGATCGAGGCGACCGTCCGGATGATCGGCCGTCGAGCAGGTTTTGTTGTCTTGGTAGCGTTAGCGGATCGTCAAGTCGTCCGGATCATCGAACTCGGCCGGATCGTCCGGCTGGAGTCCGGATGATCCGGAACAACTCGATCCTGCTCCGTTCTTCTTCTTCCTTTCTTCGTCTTCTCTTCCACGCTTCCCTCGCGGATGGTGTAGTCGTTCCTTGGCGCTTGCACTCCTCCTCGTCGTCCGTGAAGTTCCAACAATACGTGTCACTTGCCAAATGGGCTCTTGACATGGTGATGTCCGTAGGATGCTCGCATCACCAAGCCTCCTACAAGCAAGCGACGACAAGTCAAGTTACAAGAAAACTTCTTCAAGTTCAAGTCGTCCTCATCCTACTACAAGCAACTCCAAGCCGCGTGCTTCATCATATACTCAACCGATGAGACCGTCAAGACAAGCTCCTTCAAGTGTTTCACTTGCGGCGGCGAAGCCACAAGTCCTATGAATGCACCAACAAGCGCACCATGATATTCAACGGCGATGGCACATACGACTCAATGAGTGAAGATGAAATGGAAGCTATTGAGCAAGTGGCCATGCAGAAGCGCATCAACGAGAATGAAGATGATCAAGTCTTTTGTGATGAAGAATCTGAGCCCGCTCTTATTGTTTCAAGGTCTTGACACTTCACAACAAGAAGAAGATCAAAGATGCCACATCTTCCACACAAAGGCCAGCATCAGCGGACGCTTTCGGTCAAGGTCATCATCGATGGAGGTAGTTGCCACAACAGCAAGCGAAGAACTATGCTCCAAGCTCCAATTGGTCAAAAAGAAGCATCCGCAACCCTACAAGGTTCAATGGTCAAAAAAGTATCCTTCAAAATCGGTGCGTGTAGGGACACTTTGGGTGTGATGTGGTCCCAATGACGGTTGCCACCTCCTCCTTAATTCGGCCATGGCAATTCGACCAGTGGTGTCTACCACAATGGGCGTACAAACCACTATAGCTTCAAGATGAAAGGCAAAGAATATGTCCTCGACCCATGTCTCCTTGTCAAGTGATAGCCGACAAACAAGCCACCAACCAAAGAGAGAGTGAGAAAGTGAGCCACCAAAAAGTGAGTGAGAGTCACAAGCCAAATTTGAGCGCCTCTTAGCCTAGAGAAAAACCTCATACTATTAAGCCACCAAACATGAGATGAGAGAAGTGTGTGAGAACCCATCGAGTGTGATGCACTTTGTCCTTGTGTGCAAGGATGGAGAACCAAAACTAACACCACTCATGAGCTACCTTTGGTGTTTCAATCTCTTTTGCAGGAATTTCAAGATGTTTTCCCGATGGAGTTACCTCCGGGCCTACCTCCTCTCTGAGGCATTGAGCATCGAATCGACCTCATCCCGGAGCACCACTTCCAAACAAAGCTCCATACCGTGTCAGCCCGAAGAAACCAAGGAGATTCAGCAGCAAGTACAACAACTAATGGAAACAGCGGTCATATGCGTGAAAGCTTAAGCCCTTGTGTGCGTTCCGTTATACTTGTGCCTAAGCCCGATGGAAGTGATGCGGAGCATCCTCGGACATCACCATGTCAAGAGTCCACTTGGCAAGTGACACGTCGACATCTACTTCACATACAAAAGGTGAATCATCTCCTTTACGAGCTCACTTGACACTCTCGAGGATGGTATACTACTTGACACTTCTCCGTGTGCATGCATAGGTATTGTCGAAACATCACGGATGTCGAGGAGGAGTGCGGCGCAAGTGTCGTCTACACCATCCATGAGAAGCATGGAAAAGGCGAAAGAAAGGAGAAGAAAGCGGGCAGCGGTGAAGATAGCCGGACGTCCGGACCGCCGTTCGGATCATCCGGACCCAGCCGAATCATCGGGTCCCCCTCCGGATCATCCGGGTATCGCGCGAAGACACCGAAGGGTCCTCCAAAGCCGGATCATCCGGCCCACCTCCGGATCATCCGGACGGCGGCGGATCATCCGGACCCCATCCGGATCATCCGGGCCTTGCCTGCATGCAGCGTTTGGGCGAGGCCCATGTACCCGTAGCCCCTCACTTACCCCTTCGCCCACTAGACTATAAATAGACCTCCTCCTCCCCATTTTAGGGTTAGCAAAGTGATAGCTCATTCTTAGGTGAGCTTTGCTCCTACCTATCTCTACTCTTGAGAGAGAGAGACCATTACTCCATTGGAGGCCAAGACCTCCATCTAGGAGAAGATCATGGGATATCATCAAGACCCCTTGTGGGAAGATCCATCTAGGATATCATCAAGACCTCCTCTTGGAGATGAACCTTACCTTGTATCTTTCCTTTGTTGTTCATGTACCTTGTGGATCTTGTGTGTTTGATTGTCTAGTGGATGTGTGATTGGACTTGTTCTTGAGTGTTTCCCCTTGTGATTTCTCTCCGTTCTTCCTGTGTTCATCGTGTTCTTGAGGATCCCTCCAAGCGTGAAAGATCGCCGCTATAGGGTTCCACCCTACATCATATGGTATCATGAGCCACGTTGATCACGTTTTTGGAGCCCTACCCCTCTTTTCTTGCTTGATTTTGTTGTTTTAGTCCTAAATCGAAAATCCCACCAAAAATAGCCCCAAATTTTTTGTGATTTGTTGGTTTGATGATGTTTTCTTGATTTTGATCCGTGGATTTGCTTGATCTAGCATCTCCCCAAGTTTCCACCTTCCATCCATGAAATCCCTCAAATTTGACCCCAAAATCCCCAAATTCCGCCAAAAAATTCGTCTCCACGAGCAAAATCGAGCAGTTTGACCTGCCGGATCATCGGAAGAGCTCCGGATCATCCGGATCCACCGGATCAGCTGGACCATCTCCCGGATGTCCGGCCCCTACGACAGAAATCCGATTGCGAACCGGATCATCGGACCTCTTGATGAGGACATCAATACCATTGTTACACCCAGCCCTGCTGCTATACATCTTGGACCAATTACTAGAGCTCATGCGCCAACTAAATTACGGTACTTTCGTTTCTTGGTAATGATTCTAATGTTCATGAGAATATGATGCTGCCTAAATTGGATACATTTGTTTTGCTTACAAATGAAGGGCCTAGCTTGGAGAAGGATGAGCATTGGAGCAAGAACACACATGGAGTTGATGGCATGCATAGGGGATCAAACGGAGTTACAAGTGATGATTTCAGGACTTTGAAGCCACCATAAGGAGTGCATGAAGCCTTGGACGAAATATACAAGATGCCACTTCATAATATTAGTCCATAGGCTATTCTAGGTCTTCGTCACCTTATTATTAGGCCAGGCCCATGTAATTTCGAAATACATTAGTATAGGCTATTTTTAGAGTCCGTATGTGTGGGGAAACAAGAGATAGGGTTAGTTTGGACCCCTCCACCAAAGACCACGAAATTCACCCCTCTTCCTCCATATATACAGCCCTTAGGGCACCGTTTAGACTTGGGTTTTGTTTAGATCAAAAGTTAGCCATAGCTGCAACTTGGCGTGCCGTTTGTGTTCAACGACCGGACAAAGCGTCACAGAACCCCACCTTGATCAATAAAGCTTTCATCTTATATTAGCAATATCCAGTTGCAATCTCAGTTTCTTGCTTGTTCTTCGTTTGCTCGCGGAAATAGACCCTTGTGGTCAGGTTGATCGTGCTCGGCGTGGTCAATAACCTCTCGGAGTTGGTTTAGCGATTGCTAAGGCGCGGCGTCCTCTGCCTTCGTAGTCGGATCGTCAAAATCGACTTCCACCAAAGCGAAATCCACCATCTCATCGAAGGCGGACACCTCTGCCTCTATCAAGTGGTATCAGATTTCCGGGTTGCTCGGTGAGATTTCACGAGTTTCGTAGTTTAGATCGAGTCATTCTTCATACCTACAGTCCACGAAAAAGCCACAAAAAAATTTAGGGTTAGGTCATCATATCGAACCAATCTGAGCCTTTGCATAATCTTTTACGTATTTGCGTTGTTGAATTTGCGGTTGCATCGTCGTGTCTAGTTGCTGGTCTTAGAGTCTAGTCTTTTAGAGTTTGAGTTCGGTCATAAGTTGTCACGCCGCGCCGCTGTCATCATCGCCCTGCCATCTACCACCACGCTTATCCGCCACGCTTGAATCCGTATCCATATACCACCGCTGCCATATACCACCACCGTTGCCATATACCACCACCATATATCCACCACCGGTCGAGTTCCTTGCATATTCGATTTGTTTTGGGATCCATCTAAATTCGATTCGTGTTTCCTTATGCGAGTAGGTTTGATTCAGACAATCTTTTGCCGTCCGTAGAAGAGGTTGGTTTCAAAAAAAAAAAAAAATTTGGTGAAAAAATTTCGTGCCCATCTGTCGATTTGACACAGGAAGAGTTTTGAGACACTACGCCATTATAGTGATTTTTGCAAAAAAAAAAAAAAAAAAGTCAGGAAACCACCCTCCGTTTAGGCCCAAAATTTTCCAAAAGCATGCGGGATAAAAATTTTCTGGCTATCCTATTTTAGGTGTTTCTAAGCGTATTGAGGCGATCGCCGTTATAGAAAGTTTTTTGACCCGTTTCCGATTTTGGGTCAAGGCGGTCAAAAAAAAAATTTGGTCGAAAAATTTCGTGCCCATCCTGTCGATTTGACCTGGAAGAGTTTTGAGACACTACGCCATTATAGTGATTTTTACAAAAAAAAAAAGCAGCGCAAAAAAAAAACAGCGCAAAAAAAAAAAGCGAAAAAAAAATTCAGGGTGTGCTTTTCCTTTGTTTACGTGCAGCGTCGTGATTTTGTTAGTGTTCTGGGCTCGCGTCTCTAACACGGTCTAGCCTAGGACCAACCGATCTACCGTCGTTGGCGTTTATTCAACTTTGCATCTCTGATTTGATTATTGCTGACCCTTTTGCTACCATATTATAAGCCTTCCCAGCTCCACATACATCTCGTCGTGCGTTTGATTCTCCTGGTGTCGCTATAGCCAAGCTTTGAGAGTTTTGACTACTAGCGGTTGCGATCACCTCCTGCTGCTGGGTAAGAACTGGTAAGAATTTGGGATTTGCTTCACGGTTGTGTTGTCCACCACACCACCACCACCACTTCCTAGTAGTCTGTGGGATCATATTCTTGTGTGTTTCTATTGCTGCTAACCATGGCAGGAACACAGGCCGATGAGACTGATTGGGAGAACGACAAACAAACAGCTACATGATAAGTTTCAGCAAATGATGATTGGACAGGTGCAAGATGTGGTAAACAGATTTGCGAGGCCATGGAGAAGATAGATGGCATTGAGAAGGCGTTTGAAACAAAGCTTGATAGCAAGTTTGATGAATTGCTCGCGCGTTTTCCACAACCACCGCCCGGCTGCACCTATCGCACCTCTGCAGCGACAACAACTTCGCCCCTTCGAATCAGTATGGGCCAGGCTCAGCGTGTTCCTCTTGAGCCAGGACAAAATTCTGGTGCCGCTGCTACTCTGTTGGTGCTTCTTTGGCTCCTGCTCTCTGCTGCTGCTGGTACCGAGGAGGATGATTATGTGGGAGATTACGAGGAGGAGGTTGATCAACATCGAACTACGTGCAACCACCAGCACCACAACCACCAGGTCGTCCACATGCAAATAATGGCAATGCTAGGGCTCCCCCTCAGTGCGAGATCATGACCATCTCCCTAAACTGAAATTGAATATTCCACCATTTGAGGGTAGATATGTTCTGATATATATCTTACTTGGGAGTTAAACTGAACAACGATTTACATGTTTACAATATCACGAGGGAGGCGTGTTCCTGCTGCTGTTTGTGCTTTCACTAGCTTTGCATGTGTTTGGTGGTCGAACATTGTAGATTATATCCTGTTCAGCTACTTGGGCTGCTTTGAAAACTGCTATGCGTACTCGTTGGGTTCCACCATATTATCAACGTGAATTACTTCAAAAATTGCAGCGTTTAAGACAAGGAAAAATTCTGTAGAAGAATATTATCAGGAATTGCAAACTGGCTTGATTAGATGTGGTATTGTTGAGGAGAATGAAGCTATGCTTGCGTTTTACGGGTGGATTAAATAGAGATTCAGACCATTCTAGACTATAAGGATTATAATAATATCACTCGTTTATTCCATCTTGCTTGTAAAGCTGAGCGTGAAGTCTGAGGATCGACGAGCATTGGCGCACTAACTTTTCTGCAGGTCGGCCTTCATCATGGACACCACGTGCATCATCTACTTCCACGTTCGCTACACGGCACCTCCGTCGGGTGCCACCTCCAACCGTGATACAAAAAGCAGGCACAACCACCACTATCGCCAAGAGCACACCTGCTGGGCCTGCACGAGCTCTTCTTCCATGGCGTCAGCAGGGCACACAAGTGATATTATTTGTCGTCGTTGTAAGGAAGAGGACATTTTGCGAGAGAATGCAAATCTCAGCGTGTGATGATTGCTACGGAGGATGGTGGGTATGAGTCCGCTAGTGACTATGATGAGGAGACTTTGGCTCTTATTACACATGAGGAACACGGTGGAGATGATTACGATCATGAGACACAATACATGGCTGCTGAAGATCTTGACAGGTATGAATGTTTAGTTGCTCAGCGTGTTTTGAGTGTGCAGGTTACACAAGCTGAGCAAAATCAGAGGCATAATTTGTTCCATACAAAGGGAGTTGTGAAGGGCGTTCTATTAGCGTCATCATAGATGGAGGGCTGCAACAACAGCTAGCAAGGAGATGGTGGAGAAGCTATCTCTCACCACAAGACCACATCCACATCCTTACTACATCCAATGGTTCAATAACAGCGGCAAGGTGAAGGTAACACGTCTTTGTTAGTGTGCATTTTAGTATCTCTACATATGCTGATTATGTTGATTGTGATGTGGTACCTATGCAAGCATGTTCCTTGTTACTTGGTAGACCATGGCAATTTGATAAAATTCTGTACACCATGGTAGAAACAATCAGTATACTCTTGTTCATAAGGATAAAAATATTACTTTGCTTCCTATGACTCCTGAGTCCATTTTGAAAGATGATATTAATAGAGCTAATAAAGCAAAACAGGAGAAAATAAGAGTGAAAATCAGATTGTGGCCAAAGAATTTGAGCAACACATGAAGCCTAATAATAAACCATCTCTGTTGCTACTGAAATTAAATTGAAAGTGCATGTTTACTTGCCACAAATCTGATATTGATGAGCTAGATTTTGGCAAATCTATTTGCTATGCTTTTGTGTGCAAGAGGCATTATTTTCATTAGGGCGTGCCTTCCTCTTTGCCCCCTGCTGTCACTAACATTTTGCGGGGAGTTATTGGCGTCTTTCCACAAGGCGTGCCACGGGATTACCACCTATTCGAGGATTGAGCATCAAATTGACTTAATTCCGGTGCATCGTTACCAACCGTGCACCATACCGTACCAATCCGGAGGAGCGAAGGAGATTATCGTCAAGTACAGGAGCTGCTCGACAAAGGTTATATCTGCGAATCCCTTAGTCCTTGTGCTGTTCCTATTATTCTAGTGCGAAAAAGGATGGTACGTCACGTATGTGTGTTGATTGTAGAGGCATTAATAATATTACTATTCGTTATCGTCACCCTATTCCTAGGCTAGATGATATGCTTGATGAACTGAGTGGCTCTACAATATTCTCCAAAGTTGATTTGCGTAGTGGATACCATCAAATTCGTATGAAATTGGAGATGAATGGAAAACAGCATTTAAAACTAAGTTTGGATTATATGAGTGGTTAGTCATGCCTTTTGGGTTAACTAATGCACCTAGTACTTTCATGAGATTAATGAGCGAAGTTTTCGTGCTTTCATTGGACGATTTGTGGTAGTCTATTTTGATGATATACTGATTTATAGCAAATCTTTGGAAGAACATTTGGAACATTTCGTGCTGTTTTTAATGCTCTCGTGATGCCGTTTGTTTGGTAACCTTGGGAAGTGCACCTTTTGCACCGACCAGTATCTTTTCTTGGCTATGTTGTTACTCCACAGGAATTGAAGTTGATAAAGCCAAGATTGAAGCTATTGAGAGTTGGCACGCAGCCAAAGCAGTCACACAAGTGAGGAGTTTCCTTGGCCTCGCTGGTTTCTATAGGCGTTTTGTGAGAGATTTCAGCACCATTGCTGCACCTCTCAATGAGCTTACAAAGAAGGATGTGCCTTTTGTTTGGGGTACCCTTGGGAAGAAGCCTTCACGGTATTGAAAGCTAAGTTGACACATGCTCCTTTACTCCAACTTCCTGATTTTAATAAGACTTTTGAGCTTGAATGTGATGCTAGTGGAATTGGATTAGGAGGTGTGTTATTACAAGATGGCAAACCTGTTGCATACTTTTCTGAAAAATTGAATGGGCCTAGTCTGAATTACTCTACTTATGATAAAGAATTATATGCTCTTGTTGGGACTTTAGAAACATGGCAACATTATTTATGGCCCAAAAGAATTTGTTATACATTCTGATCATGAATCTTTGAAACATATTAAAAGTCAAGCTAAACTGAATCGTAGACATGCTAAATGGGTTGAATTCATTGAGACTTTCCCTTATGTCATTAAACACAAGAAGGGTAAAGAAAATGTTATTGCTGATGCATTGTCTAAATCGCTATACTATGCTTTCACAACTTGACTTCAAAATATTTGGTTTGGAGACCATCAAAGATCAATATGTGCATGATGCTGATTTTAAAGATGTATTGCAGAATTGTAAAGAAGGTAGAACATGGAACAAGTTAAGTCATTAATGATGGATTTCTGTTTCGTTCTAACAAGCTATGCATTCCAGCTAGCTCCGTTTGTCTTTTGTTGTTGCAGGGAGGCGCATGGAGGAGGACTAATGGGACACTTTGGCGTGAAAAGGCGAGGATATACTAGCTACACATTTCTTTTGGCCAAAGATGAGGCGGGATGTTGAGCGTTTTGTTGCTCGCTGCACTACATGTCAAAAAGCTAAGTCACGACTCAATCCTCATGGTTTATATATGCCTTTGCACTGTACCTAGTGTTCCTTGGGAGGATATATCTATGGACTTTGTTTTAGGTTTACCTCGAACAAAGAAGGGAGGATAGCATATTTGTTGTCGTGGATAGATTCTCGAAAATGGCACACTTTATACCATGTCATAAAAGCGATGATGCTGATAATATTGCTGATCTGTTCTTTCGTGAAATTATTCGCTTGCATGGTGTGCCAAGTACTATTGTTTCAGATCGTGATACTAAATTTCTTAGCCACTTTTTGAGATGTTTATGGGCTAAGTTGGGGACCAAACTGCTTTTTAGTACTACTTGTCACCCCCAAACTGATGGACAAACTGAAGTAGTCAATAGAACATTGTCTACTATGCTTAGGGCTGTTTGAAGAATAATAAGAAAATGTGGGAAGAATGCTTGCCTCATATTGAATTTGTTTACAATCGTTCATTGCATTCTACTACTAAAATGTGCCCTTTTGAAATTGTGTATGGTTTCCTACCTCGTGCACCTATTGATTTGTTGCCTCTTCCATCTTCGGAGAAGGTTAATTTTGATGCTAAAACGTGCTGAATTGATTTTAAAAATGCATGAGTTAACTAAGGAAAACATTGGCGTATGAATGCTAAATATAAACTTGCTGGAGATAAGGGTAGAAAACATGTTGTGTTTGCACTGGAGATCTTGTTTGGTTACATTTGCGTGAGATAGATTTCCTGATTTGCATAAATCAAAGCTAATGCCACGTGCTGCTGGTCCTTTAAAGTGTTGGAGAAAGTAAATGA